>JAQIYA010000662.1:0-17945 GCA_034699355.1 Microtritia minima
TAATTCAATGACGAGAGAGAGTGAGAGAGTGAGAGAGTTAGTGAGAGTTACGCAGAGTCAGCGAAATCATGCAATAATTCCGAGTATTGCATACAACGTTATCGCAACACATTTCCTCTCTTAACTCTTTACTCAATAGTTTTTAACAATTTATTTCGGTTAACATTATGGTTGTAAATGTACCGAAATTTAAAAGTTATGATGAAAAGTGAAGTTTTATCGTTTTAAATAAAATAATTAGGAGTTGATAAAAATAACATAAATATAATCAGATTTGAATGAAATTTAATAAAATATTAATATAAAATTTTATTTATTTTAAACGATTATGAATTGCTTAAAATAATGGAATCTCAATATTTACAGAACTGATAAATAAATACGTTTTGTTATTATTAGACTTCCTTTTAACGATACTTTACTATACTAACTATCTTATTATTGTGCAACTTATACTTACGACTTGTCAAACTTAAAAGACTCCTTTGGTGGCAAAAAGTATTCAAAAATAAGTTCCATTTTGACCATCTCTTGACTTTCTTTTTTTCTGTGTTTTACCTAAATTAACATAAGGCAGAAATTTGTACCTAAAAATATAGCTAATTTTCAAAGGTTTTATATTACATGTAAAAGTCTTTAAAATTTTATAATTCAATGCAATCTTAAAAGTTAGCTAAATCTTGAGTTTTCGGTCACATTCGTTAAGTTAATTCATTTAATTTTGTAGAAATTTTGAGGCATAAATTAGGTTAATGTCCGAAAATGATAGACTATAGCTATTAAACATGTAAGTTATGTTAAATTACTATCCATTAGATTTAAATGATTTTTATGTTAAATCTTTATGATTAAATAAATATTTACAAAGCATTGAATAGTATTAACTCATTCAAAATTTTAAAAATTATAGAAACATTTTATTCTAAATGACATTTTAAGGGTTAATGAAAATTTTAACCGTTAGTTTTTAAACACTATTATGATTATTATAGATAATTCTATAATTTTAAATAATAATATAATTTTAATATATATTTTAATTATATTAATTATAAGTCTGTACTTTTAATTATGTCGTTTTATGTAAAATTTCAAAGTTGAATATTTTTATAGAATTGCACAATTAATCATTTGAGTGTTGGCCATCTTTTTTGTTGCTTGCTTTTGCAAAGACAAAATAAGCTAAAAAGCTAAAAAAAAGTCATTCAATCGCTGTCTATAAAGATGTGACATAAGTTTTAGGATTATTGTAAGCATTAAACAAATGAAATGTTAGAACTTTTACAACTAATAAAACTTTTAATAAAACTTAAAAAAATAGCAAACAATAACTCTAAAATTTTTATTTGCTATACTAATTTTTGTTGCTATTTTACAGTCTATGCATAAACTATGTAGTGTTTCTATTATTTAATAATTTAATAATTTGCATAATATATGATCATAAAAATGTCAGTTATTGTGTAAGTCTAACAAAATTATATTAATTATTTTATTAGCTATTTGGTCCAAAATACGTAACTATTATAGAAAATATTTGAAGGGAAATAAATTACTATAAATGCATGTTTTGATTATAATGAATAAATTAATAAAATCTAATACGAATGTATAAAGTGTTCAAACAATGAAAAAAAACTTAAGCAAAATTAATTTGAATCACTTTTTTTTAAAATGAATATGTTATGAGAAAATGCATGATTAGAATCAATTTACAAAATGTCATAAACTTTATGTATAGATTTAATTAATTGTGTTGTTTCAGATGTAAATCATATTACTTTTTGGTCTAAACTACAGTAAATGGGTTTGAAATGTGAAGAAAGCATAGAATAAGCTATGGTTTAACATAACAGAGTGAGAGTAGTGATAGTGAAGCGAGAGTGGAGTGAGTGTCGCACAAGAAGATGGCGATCGTTAGAGCGCTCACTCGTCGCTCATAACGTTCGCTCGCATTGAGGTTCAGAAACGAGTTTTGGCGCATCACTACAACGATCGGCTCACTATTGCTTTGCCATTACAGTCACATTATTGATGAATAATTAGCAAAAAAGTTTATTACAACACATTGCGGTTAACCAAGTGTTCACTTAATTGCGTGAAGAGAGTTGGCGTCCAGTTCGGCATTGAATAGCGTGTCGCGATCGCTGTCGGCGTGTCTGTCATTTGTGCGCCAATTGTCTGCGAATTGAGCGCAATCGTAGACCATATTGAGTGTCTCATCCCTAGCGGTGAGTGTCTGCACGTCACGTATGAGTACGAATTGAGTTAAAGTGGCGCTCATGTGAGACACGATTAATTGTGTCTCTTTGTGTTCAATTCATATGTTGACCGCTCTTCTCGATTAGCAAACCCGCCATTCGTTGCGAGCGATGCCTAAACAGTCCGCAGTGGCCGTCAATAGCGGCATATCTGCCGCCACTTCGAAGGAACTCAGATATCCGACCGGTTGTAAGGATATCAATGAAGAGCTGCCCACCGATGACCTCATCAGAAGGTATTATTCAAATTTTGATGCATTTCATAGATGAGCGCAATTATGGCGCGATTGACATCAAATTAATTGAATTTGAAAATTCAAAACGATTTTGTTTCTCAATTCTGTTGCTATTCATAATTAAATTTGATGAATGATGTGTTTTATGATTATAACTTGATTACGAATGGCTTGATATGAATAGATTGAAAGACATAGCGATGGCATTCCAGCAGATGTCTCAGGAGGACGACAACGGCGGTTATATTCCGCTCGCGCTATACTTATGTAAGGCTTGATTTTGCTCGCCATTCGTATCGATATTAATACTGATGTGATTTGCATCCAATAGCGAGTGACTTTTTTCTGGAGCATCAGTCGCGAGATGTGCGCCTTTTGGTCGCGTGTGCGATCGCCGACGTGTTTCGCGTGTACGCCCCCAACGCTCCATATCAACATCCAGAGCTCATTAAACACATCTTTTTATTTTTCATTCAGCAGTTGAAAGTAAGTTTTTGAAGTTAAGAACTTCAAAAAAATAATATAAAGACTCGATTGACATAATGTATGTTATAATTGAAGGGTTTACAAGATCCTAAAGACGCAACATTTAAGCGTTACTTTTATTTACTTGAGGTAATACATGAATGTTATGAATATTAATCCGCATTAATCACTTAATATTCTATTTGAAGAATTTAGCGTGGGTTAAGTCGTTTAATATTTGCATAGAACTTGAAGATTCGCAATATATTTTCTGTCAGTTATTTTCGTTGATATTTAAAGTAAGTCTCAAATAGTAATGTTTTTTTTATAGATTATTAATTATTTTAATAATTATTTTAAAGATTGTTAATGAAAATCATAGCGAAAAAGTGAAGAATTTTATGCTGGATATGTTAACGCCTTTAATTATTGAAGCCGACACTGTCTCTTCAAAATTGATTGAAATTATTTTATGGCAAATTATTGATCCAAAAAAGGTTTGCCATTTTAGCTTAAAACACAAAAAAAAATAAATTTTTTTATTAATATTAGGTTAATAGAAACTATTGTATTATCGAATTATATTTTTTAAACTAATACTTTTACTGAAGCCTTAAAATGGCTCAAATAAAATATTTATACCTGAATTCAATATTTTAGACTCAAAACAAACAGGCGTATTGGCTCGCGACGCAAATTCTTCGAAAAGCAAATAAAACTATGGAACCATATCTCGTAACTTATTTCAGTAATGCTATTACTCATGGAATCAATGACAATGCAGGTGATGTATCTGGAGATGAAGAAGAAAGTGCTGCCATACAGCAAAAACAGAACATAAAAGCGTCACGCGTTCCAAAGACAGCGTCTACTGCTTCCACATCTGTGACGCAAATTTGCGAACTTATATACGAACTCAATCAGATATGCCCTAACATTATGGAAGGTTAATAATCAAAAATAATGAATATTATCTATTGTGTACTCATATATTTGTATTTAAAGGTATTTTACCGCAACTTGAGTTTAAAGTAAAGAGTAATGAAGAACGAGAGCGTTGCGATTACACCAAACTGTTGGCGCGTTTGTTTTCTGACAAAAATTCCAATTTAGCTGAATCTTATCCAGATTTATGGAAATCATTTCTCGGAAGATTTCGCGATATTAGTGTTACCGTACGAATGCGTTGCGTTCAATATTCTATGCATTTTTTAGTGAATCATCCAGAATTGCGCGATGATATTAGAGATCAATTAAGGTTTGTATGATTAATTAAGGATATTTTAATCAATTTAACTATGAATGTTTTGTTTTTTAAGTTATTATTTATTAACTAAATGATCATATTTGCAGACAAAGACAACACGATCCCGACGAAAATGTTCGCTATGAAGTAGTCATGGCTATTATTAGCGCTGCCAAGAAAAGCATTGACAACATAAACGAAGATTTATTGAGCTTTGTTAAAGTAGGTTTTCTTTATTTATTAATGTGTATTATAATTAAAATATTAATGATGATATTAACTTATATTATTTTTATTTATATAATAAATTTGAATATGATTATAGTTAACTTCCATGGCTCTGATTTTGATTAAATTACAACAATTTATAACTCAAGATTGCATTTGTAGTTAATATGATGTATTATTTATTTTTTAAGGAAAGAACTTTGGATAAGAAATTCAAAATAAGACGCGAAGCACTCTACGGAATGGCGCAGTTGTATAAGCAGTATAACGTGTCTTCTATGCTAGAAAATGGAGAGTCCGATAATGCGAACGTATCAGAAAATGCTAATTCGTCTTTACGAATGCTTAATTGGATTAAAAATAAATGTTTGCATAACTATTATCAAACCCAATTGGATGACAGGTTTTGCAATTATATTATTTGCCTTAAGTTGTATATTAATAAACGCATTTTATTATTACTTAATAGATTGCTTGTTGAACGCATTCTTCATAGTTGTTTAATACCTTATTCATTACCACTCGAACAAAGAATGAAAAACTTGTACACATTCTACTGTACGATTGATGGTCACGCGGCGCGCGCTTTCAATGAATTATTACGTCAGCAACAGTGCGTTAGAAAGCAAGTTAAAGATGTTCTCGATATTTTAAAGTAAGTTAATTCTGGGATTCAAATGAAATTTATACTATTTCTCTATTTTCTTTTATTCTCGTGATATTTACTCAAATCATTCAATAAAAATACAATACATTAATGAAATTTTTATGTCCAAAATGATAAGTTTACAATTTTTTAATTTAAAGGGAAGAAAAGACTGAAGATAGGGGTCAGATTCTTAAGCAAAAGATTCAAATTTGTGCAAAGAATTTGCCCGAACCTGTCAAAGCAGACGAATATTTAACAAAACTATGCGTTAATTTAGGTAATAATACTAATTTTGAAATTTTAAATTTTAAATTTATTTTTATTTAATCGAAATTAATCGAACCATAATAGAATTAAATCCTGCATTACGTCAACATATGGAACTTATAGTAACGTCGACATCATTTCCTCAAATATCAGAAGATGGAAATCCCATTCTTCCACCGCCGAGTTCTACAATTCAATTGAGTGTTCAAGAAGTTTTGAAATCACTTGGATTTCCTGTTCAAACAAATTCATTTTATATGATCATAAAGCAATTAATGGAAAGAATTGCACCCGTTATGGTCGATCATCAGGGTATTGCTAACATCAATTTATTATTTTATTTTTAATTTAACTTATTTTTTAGTATATAATAATTTTTACTTGTAATTTGTATTTTATATTATTTCATTATTGTATACTTTTAACTAAAAAAATTTATACCTTACTTTGTGTTATAGGATTGATCACATTATTTGGTTACGTCTCTGATTCACTTCTTGGTGATGGAGAACAGGACACTTCAATGGGAATTGAAAATTCTGCTAAACGTGGTCTTCAACTCATTCATGTAATGTGTTAAGAGATTGTTTTAATGAATTAACTTTTAAAAATATTTAACGATATAAAATAAAAGAAATTAATTTTCTTATAAATTAAATATATTCTACAGAGTTTGTCGTCTGTATTTCCCGCCCTTTATCACGGGCGCGATATATTCACTTCATATTTGTTACCATTTTTATGGCAAAGTGGCGAACAACATCAAGTTTCCGAAGTGATTCTGCAAATTTTGACAAACATTGGAGCCGCAGCTGGTCTTTGCGATGGCGGTCAGACTTTTGAATCGGATGATAGATCTTCATGTTTATCTATTCCGTGGTGGGCTTCAGATGATGTCATTCCACGATTGGTCGATAGATTTGTTTTAAAAGGTAACATAAATATTATTTAACGAAACTAATTATTAAAAAGAATAGTGATAATTGTTAATGATATTATTAGCACAAACAACGAAACAAGCAAAATATGCAATTCAGTGTTTAAATGCAATCATTGGTGACGATAATGAAAAAATTAAAATATTTGGAACAATACTCGATGAAATAAAAGTAACGAATGTTTATAACTTTATTTAACTGATTATATTAAAATATTACAATACTTGAAAAAGGCAAGCGGTTTATCATTGGAAACATCATCATATTTTCAATGCCATTTGGTTACCATTGGAATGATAGCGATCTGCGGCGGACACGCTTTCTTCCCGAAAGTTTTGCGTTCCATAATTCAAAAGTTTATAGTTCAAGGATTATTGCTTAGAGATTTAAAAACCGATGTTGAAATTTCTGCGTTAGAAGAATCGGAAAAACAAAGAGGTAACTGAATAATTGACGAAATTGCAACAATTATTTTAAATTCATGAAACTTTAAAGATAACTCCGATCCGAGTATGACATACGAGTTTAGCAGTGAAGAAGTTAAGTCGAAAATAGAAGCAATTAAGCTAATGGTTCGCTGGCTCTATGGCTTAAAAATGAATACATTTATCGGTAAGATATTTATGAGCGTAAATATGTTATTATTATAACTTTCGTACATTATTTTTAGCAACTCCTGAATCACAACAGGAAGCTATCAGTAAGGCTTATCTCCGGTATTACCGAAATAAAGTTATTATTAAATATGCTTTAAATTTGCAGCAAACTATCACAAGACGGCTTCGAATACTTTGCAATTATTGAAAACAATAATTCAAAACAAGGGCGATCTAAACGAGCAGAACCGCGCGGGAACGTCACTAGAAAAAGCTCACTTGCGTTTGGCCGCCGCTTTAGCTATGCTTAAAATAGCGTGCAATGACTCGCTCTCTACTCAAAACAATGGTGACAATAGTTTGATTCAAAATACGGCCACAACATTATCGATAATGTCTCCGCAACAATGGCACACATTGGCCACTGTTATTCTTGATTCTGAAGAATTTGTTCGCGAAAAATTTTCGCTTAAATTGCATAAAGGCTTGATGTCACTGGCTTTAGGTCTAGAATTTTTGGCTATTCTATGTTTGGGCGGCACTCTTGAAAATGGCTCGCTTTTCAAAAATAAACTCAGGTTTGTTCCTTATTTGATATTTATTATATTGTTTGTAATTTTAAGATTTAAACAATTGTATTAGTTATCGAGTGACAAAAAACACTATAATTTTTAATTATTTTTTAATGCAGTTATTTTATATAAATTAATGTAAATTTGATATCTATGGAATTAATCACACTTATCATAATAATTGTCGACACATAATAATTAAAAAATTTACTTAAAATGTTTAGATCATATTTACACTTAAATTTGGCGAAAAGACGCGATCTTATAAAATCGAAATCAGTGTCGAATATGAAGAGTGTAATGCCTGACTGTGTGATGCCTTACGTAATTCACTTACTCGCTCATATGCCGTTTTATACGAAATATGATGATATTTCTCAACTCGAAGTTATTAAAGGTAATGCATTATAATGAGAGCATAAATTATTTTAATTTTCAATTTCGAAATGCCAACACATTTAGAATGCCTTTGGTTTATTATGGAGCCGTTAGTACTGAAGAACGAACACTATTCGTTTTCATTCTTTAAGCGAACATTTGAAAACATAAAGACTTGTGTCGATCGTGTTTCGTCTGTTCAAAACCAAGACGACTCTCAACTGAATACAGCAAATTCTATGGCGTCGATGACTAATTACAAACTCTATTGCGCGTGTGATTTAGCTCTCGGTCTCGTAATGAGCAAAACTCAAAATTTTCTTTTGAAGGATTTTCCAGTTCAGCCATCATTGCCAGGAAAATATTATACTAGTTAGTATTACATGATTTATAAATTAATGGTTAATTTAATTTGTTTAAATTGATCAAAATTTAATACTTGTTGGAAATAGTGTCACCTTCAGCGGCAGACAATAATCTCAAATGCTATTTACCGACTGAAATGCAATTCGCGCCACCAAAACGCTGTGGTCTTGAAGCGGAAATTCTCGGAAAAATAACTAAATCTTTTCCACAGGTTTTATGAAATATTTAATGTTAATATATAATGCTTATTCAATTTTGATAACTTTAGTCTCCATCAATGCCTCCGCCACAACGAGGTAGACCTTCAAAAATATCTCAACAGCAGCAGCAAATTAAACAACAAATAGTTGTAATTACTGGAGAGAACGTTATAGAAGAAGGAGTAATCATTGAACAAGAAAGTGATTCAAACATTCAGCTTCAATTGCAACCTATTCAGCAAAGATCACGAAAGCAACAAATCGAGACAATTAATGCAGATTATGAGGTACACGATAACAACATCAAACAAGAAGTGATTGCAAAGAAAGTCAAAATTGAAGCTCCGCTCGTTGTTTCGAGTGCTTCACGAGTCACGAGAGCGGCATCAAAGGTCTCGGACTCGACTTCTGCTCCTATCTCTGAATCTGAATTGAATGAAGACGACGAAGACGGTGCTGATGACGCTGGCGATGAGCCAATAGATAATGACGATTTCGATGACAATTCAGAATTAAAAGAAACTGTTCAGCGAAGAAATAGAGGAAGACCTCCAAAAAATCCTCCCGTAGTTCAAAATACGAGCTCATCTGCTGACGACGACTTGTCTCCACAACGCAAATCTGCCAGAATTGCTAATAAGTATGTGTTTAAAGTTAATACCATTTCTATCGAAATTTTCTATTTTTAAATTATTGCCTTGTATTTTAAAATTATTAATCGCAGTCGACTATAGTGAGGAAAATATGAACATATGTTTTCTATATTAAGTTTCTATATTGACAAAACAATTTTTGCTATTTAAATATAGATCCACGTCAGGCCGATATTCGCCGCCACCCAATGAGACAACTAATTCTCCCGCGAGAGGCAGAGGGAGAGCGAGAGGAAGAAGTAGAAGATAAACGCTTAATAAAATTGTTTCACTCGAAATGATTTGATAAATTTATATATATAAATGTTTATTATCTATCGCTTATCTCCTCTTTCGACATCGTAGATGACATCGATTACTGTATATCCATTAATTATACGCTTTTACAAAATTATTGTGCTTTTCTGTAAATCAAATTTAATTCATTTATTTTCATTGTGTATTTCATAAATTATTACCGCATCAGTACTTTTACTTTTTCTACATTTTCACCAAACTTACTAAAAGATTTTTATTATAAATGTGGTGCGAGCTATAGATTGATTTTAAACATACATTAATACATTGAAGCGAAACAAAATGCGAAATTAAATTATTTGATTTGAATGCCGGACACTAGTGTGTGTGCGGAGAGTGTGATGTCTATTGTGAAGTGAATAGCGATAGGAGTGAAGGACTGGCGCTCAACTCGTCTCCACTCATCTCAACTGCGCTCGACTCGAGTCCCCCCTAAAAACGAGAGTGAATTCAACTCGTCGTTTGGTTGACTGGAAGAGCCATTTTCTGGTGATCGCAAACGTGCTGACAATAACTGTTGCCAATACGTGCTACCAATGAGTCAGCGAACGGTCAGCCAAACACACCGAATGGCAATTGCCGTCCAATTAGTTGAACTCTCGCCGCACATCGAAATGCACTGTTTGTCTCGTGATTTTGTTTCACCCATTCATCGCATTCATCTCATTCGCCACTCGCTATCCATTTAGTCTCTCATCGGCGCTATGAAACTGTTTTGCACTCTTTTCATCTGTTTATCGACAATTGTTTGCATCAAAGGTATCATTTATGACGCTATTATTACTTTATTTATGTTTAGCTTATATTTCAAACTGCTTTTAGTTTACGCTTACAATCATTAGAACTTTTCGCTCACAGAATCGAAGCGAACATTAGTGTTGCGAGCCTTTCGTCAAATGTTTTGCTTATTTTAGCAGAAAATAATAATTAACATTAATTCAAATTAAGGTTAATATTTCATGAAATTTTTCTCGATTTAGACGAAAATATAATTTAGTTGTATTGATTGAAAATTGATAATAGATTGTCGATAGAGTGAGACTGTATGAACACATTTAGCGTTTCGCTGAAACGAGAAAATAGTGATTTCGCAGACGAATGCGAAACAGATTTGGATGTGTTAGCAATGAATGGGCGAAACTGATTATCGCGAATACAAAAGAATGCATTTAATTAGAGTATCTGGTATTTGGGGAACATATGTATCCTATTTATGGCATATTTGGGTAGAATGAGTGTGGAATGAGTGCGAACAAAGTTGAGGTCTATAGAGAGGCAGAACTGCTTACAAGTGAGTTCATTATTAGAGTTGCGTTCAGCGGGCGGTCCAACCATTTATATACTCGAGAAGCGCATAGCAAGCAATCGCTTCAACTAGAAGTGAGCCTCACTTGGGCTCACCTCAGGCCAAATACCGAAACGGAGGCATGCGATCCACTATTTAGCAGAAACAGTGATTAACAAGTTTGCAATTAAATATTTGAGAGAACCGCTCGAATAAATGTAGTCATTTATTATTAAATTTTGATTTGAATATAAAGGCCGAGAGCGTAGAGAGAGATAGTTAAGTGCAGAAGCAATTGTTAGGAAAATATGCAGTAAAAGCAGTTAAAACAGTGTTGCCTGTAATGCCTGCGGCGATATTCTGCTGAACTCAAGTTTCGCTTTAATTACGAAACTGGAAATAAACGTTTAAACACTGGCACTGTTCATGTTTACAGCTAATCAAGTGTACGCGAACGCGAGCGCTGACGAGACAGCGATTAGCACTGATTTGAGCGTTTCGGATGTGCCAACGGATACGCCACAGAACTTGACTCTGGAGTCAACGAGCTCTACGAGTGTGATCGTGCGATGGGAAGCGCCCGACGCTAAAGACTCGCTAAACGCCGTCATTACAGGGTATAGAATTAAATACAAAGTGAGGGGCAGTAAGAAACACGAAACGGTGACCACCGATGCCAACCGGCGTCTGTTGGAGTTGCTTAACTTGGAGAGGGGTGTGACGTATTTGGTGAAGATTGCGGCGCTCTCTGCCAATGGCATCGGACCGTCCACTGATTGGACGGCCGTCGAGACGTTCAGCAACGATCTCGACGAGACCCAAGTGCCAGACAAGCCTAACAGTCTGCGAGTCAAGCCCAACGCCAACACCATTCACGTGAGTTGGACGCCTCCTAAGAAGCTGAACATTTTGATACGGGGCTACACTATTGGTTGGGGGGTTGGCTTTCCGGACGTCTACACCAAAGTACTCGACAGCAAACAACGATCATTCACTATAGAAAACCTGTACTCTTCGTCCGAGTATGTGATAAGTCTTCGCGCCTACAATCAAGTGGGCGACGGACAGCCGATTTACGAAACAGTAAAGACACTCATCGAGTCTACATCTGAGCCACACGTATCAATATTACCTCCGGTCGGCCTCAAGGCTATAGTGCTCTCCTCTACAACTGTGGTGCTGTACTGGACCGACACAACACTACCTCGTAATAGTCAAGTCAATGACAACCGACGCTATTTAGTAAGATATACCAGTTATGTTCATTCCAATAATCCGAAATACAAGTATTTCAACACAACTGACTTGAATTCGATGATCGACGACCTCAAGCCTAACACTCAGTACGAGTTCACAGTCAAAGTGGTGAAGAATCGGAGAGAAAGCACTTGGAGTATGAGTGTGCTGAACACCACTCAAGAGGCGTCGCCGTCTTCCCCGCCCCGAGACCTGACAGTTGTGCCATCAATTAACGACGACCCAACCATAATCAACCTTCATTGGCAGCCACCAAAACAGCCCAACGGTCACATCACAGGCTATGTTATATTTTACACCACTGATAATACTCAAAGCGATCGCGATTGGGTGGTCGAGGGGGTGATCGGCGATAAGATGACCACTGTCTTAAAGGGATTACTACCCGATTCCGTCTATTTTTTTAAGATTCAGGCCCGAAATAACAAAGGCTACGGTCCTTTATCTGCTGAAGTGTCATTCAAAACAATGCCAGGTATGAAGTGTATCGCTTTCCCGTTTTGTTATGTCGTTTGAAATGTGCACATTATTAGTTTAGTATTTCATTTAATTAACGCACTCATTATGATTATTTTTGCATGAATTGGTTTTTTTGGTTAAACAGCTTTACCAGAGATGCACCAAAATTTTAGATATAATGGTATGTTTACGAGTTTTTTTTATTTGATAAGCATATTCTGTTTCTGATAACAAAACTATTTCTACTTTTTTTTGTCACTAATTTAGTAGTTTTATAAAGATTAAGAAATAATATAAAGATATAAATTAGTTATTAATGACATGAGAGCTAATTTGATGTATTATTGAATCAACCATTTTTTATTGAATTGCTTTGTCAGATGGAAGAAGTATATCGACGAACACGCTGTATGTAATTATTGCGGTGATATCGGGAATATCGGTGCTATTGCTGATAGTTGTGGGCACGTTGTTGTGTCGCTCTGGAAATAATAGCTCAGGCGGTTATATGGGAGCGATGAGGAAACCGAAAGGCTATACCACTACTGCCATGAGTCCTGCCTCCAAAATGAACTCGAAAGCCAAAGCCAAAGGCAGTAATAGAGAGTTAAAACCTCCAGATTTATGGATTCATCTCTCGGAACAGATGGACGGAGAATTATAGTCATTCAAAGATTTATTATGCAATAACGAAATAAACGAGATGTCTATTATTCTGTGCTGTACTATACTATACTATACTATACTATATGAGCTGATTTTACATTATTTGTATTATTTTAGGCCTACATTAACTTAAGGAAGTGCTAGTGTGTCATGTCATGTGAACGCTTTATTACTTTGATATTGACTTTTGTAAATATTCACTTTTATAACTTTTGTCACATTCATTTCAGTAATTGATTTTTTTAACATTACTAATAAAATATTTTAATTATTTGCTCAAAAATGCTTTCATACAAACTTTCTACAACTATATGCTAATCATTAGTGACCAAATTTCATCTCATCTTTGAGAGCCTTAAAAGTACATTAAAATTACATTCTTAACCGATAAACTTAATCAGTTATTTAGAGGGGAGGAGACGGACAGACATTTCAAACCTATTTCAAAGCTAGCTTTTGTTTAAATCAGCTAAAAAAAATTTTAAAAATGCAATTTTAAAATCAAGTATTATTTTCAGTCAAAAATTGAATTTCACTCAAAATCTTTATTTCTTGCTTCGATTATTTCTTTTCAACAAATAAATCGGTGAACTGAGACGCATTTAAATGACTAAATTTGTTTGAGCTTTGAGTTAACTTTATTATCTTTTCTTTCTGAATTAATTATCTTATTTATCTGTTGAACTGGTATCTCTTTGCATGATTTTATTTAACTGCTCTTCATTTAAAACATATCAATCACTATTTAACAGTTGGACATATTGTAAAGCATAAAAGGTTTTGACAATTTGCTCAGACTCTTACTCTTCAAATTAATTAGTTTTCATTAATTAAGTTATGTTCATTAGAATATAAAATGAGCATAATTTCACGCGAATTTTAATGAAATGACTTAAGGGCTCAAAATATCTGCAATATTATTGGCATAAAATTGTACCCTTCAATAGGCTTCATATAATTGCGTGTATTTTTATGCGCGGGAATTCTACTCAACTAATTCTTACTCTGCTTATCGTCATTTCCAAAAATTGAGAGTAAATAAATAAGCTTATAATATCTCACAATATTAGAATATACAAATTTTATTTAAACTCTTTATTTGAAAAAATCTAATGATTATTATTTTCTAAAGATTTAATTCTCAAAAAGTCTCAATTTTATTTCAAACTCATTCTTTACTGCGATTTTCGGGTTTTCCTTTAGACATATTAGAATCTTCATTTTCCGTTTGTTCACTTAAAATTAATTGCTTCAATCGTTCACGTCCTGTGAATTAACTATGAAATTAATTATTGATTGATATATATACTAATTAAACTAACTGTTAAAGTATTGCCGTCCGAATATAATAGTGATGCTCGCAAACAAAATAGAAGTGACCATAAATAATATTAAAAACCCATATTTAATGAAAAATGCTCTCGAATTCGAGTCCTTTACGTGAGGACTGACATCCTCTTTACTCTCTTCGCGTTCCGTATCATTGTTTGAGTGGAAATATTTTAACTTCTCTTCTATTTGCGTATCGTTTATAATAAAACTTTTACGAATATTATCGAAATAATCAGAATTGTTAAAATAGTTATCTCTAGCCCTGTCCAAGCGATCTCTTATAATCTGAAGCCATTTCTTTTCTTCGGTGCCATACATTACATAGGCTTTAATTTGAATGTAAATAATTAACAAATCAATCACTTTAACGATATTCATTTCGATTTCAATTAATTTATTAGTTTGCTTTTGTTTTTATAATCAATTATTGTTAACCGCGTGACAATAAAAATATTATTTAAACATAATGTTAATATTTGTAATATAAAGGCAACATTTAATTGTGTACATAAACAAACAAATTTTGAAATTTATAGAATATTTAGTGTATTACAAATATACAGTATTAAATATTAAGTAATAATTTAATTTCAATAATATCATTAAAATAGAGAAAAATTGAGATAAAATCGAAATAGAAGTTTTGTAAAATCTGATTTCAAACTAAAATTTAAGAATTCGCAGGTATTATAATATAATCTAAATTGTTATTAAATTATTAATATATATGCACTGTGTAATTGTTTTGATACAAATAATACAAACAAATATAAATGAAGATTAATATTCTAAATAAGATAAGGTATTAAATTATTAAAAACAAATTCACCCAAATTTTAAAATAGTATTGTCTGATAAATTAAAAACGAATCAATATAATTATTTTACAGAAAAAATGTAATTAATATAGATTTGATTAACTTGAATAAAATAATATTTTGTCGTGAATGAATCTTTTATTCAATAATTCCAATTTTATTTATAAATGACTACCCATTTTCCTCATTTCCCATTTTCGCCATTTCAAAATAATTTTTAAAATATAATTGATTAAAATCTCTCTCACACTATTATTTACAAACGTCCAAATAATACACACAATTTAAATACACAAAATGGGATTTTTTTCCCAATAATATCTGTTTTTATAAAATTTAATCATATATTATTAAAATATATGCACTCCCTTCTAAATTAGTCCCTGTTTAGTTAAAGATTTAACTAAACAAAATGAATTGTTGAAAACTCAAGAACACACGAACACTCAATTATTTTAATAAGTTATAGAAATGAACCATTTTTCCTCGTTTATTAATAATGGCTTTAGTCATCTCGTGGATAAAAAAATTTATTGCTAGTGTTATTGAACATTTTATATATCTAGTGCCTTAGTTTTCTCATATTTCAAAAATTGTATTAATTTTTACTTTGATGAACAAAGGTATTAATAAATTTTAATTATATTATTAAACTAGTTTGCGAATACTTTAATGTTAGCTTACCGTTTAAACATATTTATCAACTTATAAGGCCTTAATTTCCAATTTAAATTATTTTGTCAGTAATAAAATAAAAATATGATAATGTACTAAAATGGGTAATATTTTGTCATCTCAAGCACAAATTAGCGTTGTTAAAGTCAAAAGCAGCTAAAAATGTAATCGTGTAAACTGCAAACATGGATTGTAATTTTTTACAAAAACATTAGAATGAAAGAAGTAAAAGATTTCACTTTGTTACTGATGTTTATCAAATACGTTTATTTTATTGCATTTTTAAACAGTTTGAGTTGACTAAGAATAGCAGTTGAAGAATTCAATCAAATAATTATAATGAAAACAAAATCGGTGTATTCTATAAGGTGTGCATTTATTTTTATTTAATTACAAATAATTGGAAAAAAGTTCAAAATCAACATTATTTATTATTTACTATTTAATTAATTAAAATAAAATAAAATCCACTAATTCATTAAACTTTAAAAAAGGCTAAACATCACAATAAGTGATAGAAACATTATACAGAGCTATGTAGAACTAAATATTAGGTTTGAATTTTGTTATAATTCTATAATAATAATATTCTAATAACTAATTTATTTTCTCTTATAATGAGGTATTTCTCTCATTTGTACATGTTTTTCAGAGATACCACTGATTCACACTTATTACTGTCAATACTGAAAAGATTGTCGATATTTATAAACATTTATATTAATATTGAATTAGAAATAAAGCATTAAAAATGCAATTCATTTATTTAAATGTATATAAGTTACAATCATTTACAGTCAATAAGATTTCAAATCAAAGCATATTTGAATTGTCAAAAGTATTAGTGAATGTCGCGTTAATGTCGCGTTCGGTCAATCCTTGTCATCCTTATTGGTGTTGCTCTTGCCATCGCACGCCACTATCTTAACCTTATCAGCCTTAACCAACTCTTGCACTTCGCGAAACTCAACGTCTTTCAGCACAAACGTCCACACATTATCACAAAATCGATATGTCCTCAGATGACCCGCCTTTTCATTGTAAAATAAGTCATTTTAAATTCACGCAACTATTAGCCATATTTTTCTAAGCTATGACTGATTTATGTTTATTCTGATATCACGCAAATAATGCGCGTTTGAATAGAAAGAGTGGACGCAAATCGCAAATCAGATGGCGATTCAAATGAGTTGAATTGAATTGAATGAGGCATACCTTGAAGGAGAGTCTCGTCTTCACTCTGTTCGCTAACGCGACGTTAATGACGCGATCGAACTGAAGCAACACTTTCAGCGCCAACTGTGCGCTGATTTGACCCGTCTTTCGATGACAATTCAATGTTAGTTTATGGCAATTGCTGTCACTTATGCGACGATACAGACCTGAATGAACTCATCGAGAGTTTCCTGTAATGTGTGGCCGATTGTTGTGTTTCGATACAACTGGTAATTCATTTTGAAATGACTATCACTTATGTTCAAATGAATTAATCGAAAATGCAATTAAATAATTATGAAATCGATTGAAAGCACACCATAATTGGAGAGTAATGTCGATCGCAATGAAACACACACTGAATAGCGTGTCGTCAATATTGTGTTCATATCGTACTGACACGCAGTTGTGAGCGCTCTCTGTGTCCGCGTATGAGAAATGTGGGAACAGTTTGCGAACATTTCGGTTTTGGCACATATTATACATATTTCTAATTATATTGTAAATAATTTTATTTATTTACAACTATTAAAGTCACAAACAGTGATCAAAAATCATTTCGTTTGCTAATCGTGAGCAAAGTTTCATCAATTATTTGCAATTTTTGTAGTGATTGAATATTTGCAACTTTTTAGTTTGACTTTGAAGTTTGTAAAGCAATTTCAGGCGTTTGAAGAGTTATTTGAGATCATATTTTGTTGATATAAAATTGTAATGATTGTCTGTCTGTATATTATTTATTTATTCAAATAGCTTTACAAAAGAATAATATATAATATTCAGACAGACAGCCATTAAGGCTTTATTTTAACAAAATATTAAAATAATATTTATGTCAGTTTTCATTTTAATGCAATAAAGTATTGTATATATAATTATCATTAAC
>JAQIYA010000663.1:0-17936 GCA_034699355.1 Microtritia minima
TGCACACATGCCATACTTGTTGAGGCTCACCTGAAATTGGAAAACCATTTGACGAGTTGGGCGGTGTTGTTCTTGTTGAACTTGATGTCGGGAAAGAACATCTTCAGGATCGCCGAACTCGGGTATCGCACGAAGAAGAACATCAGCTTTGCTTTCCTCAGATGCATCGGTGTTAGAGTACTGGTGTGCAATGCGGTTAAGGAAATATAATTGCGTTCATTTCTATTTGAATTCATATCAATCAATACATCATTTCTAAATGAGTGCATAAACAACTCATAAACAAATATATCGATCTATTTTTAAAATCCCGTAACTATATAACTATATAACAGCTTTTAATTTGATAGCAATTTTCAACTAAAGCGATAATTATCTAATAATTTAATTAAAGAGAGTACAACTGTCTATATAATTCAAATACAGGTTTAAGAGTTTTGAAAATGTAAGAGAACAGTAAGAAACCTAATAAAGTTTGTAAAGCAGAGAAAGAATTTATAAATATATTTGTAAAATGTGGTAATTGTCACGTATATGATTGTGGCGACACTGGCTTATGAATTAATATGCACTTATTTAGATTCGCTTATGCAATGGTTATTCTGCTTATTTGGTTACATATGAAAGCGTGCGCTCTATTCTTAAGCGACTCAATCATTAATAAAAAGGATATCATAGGCATAGATGGATCGTACACTTGAGTTTCGTTAGTTTCGGAGCCTTCGGCGCCGTTTTCCGAACCAACCCTTCCGTACTGTAGCGCAGAGACAGTTCCCGGATAGCCGTGAAGCGAGTCGGGAGAGGCACGACTGGCCGCCAGCATATGCAAGTGATGAGCTGCCGCTGCGTGAGCAACAGCTGATGCCACCGCGTGAGCGTTATGTCCTTTGCTGTCTCTGTTCATGTCTACGTCGTCTCCGAAAAGGCTAAATCTGGGATGTTCTCCAAACGGAAACGTCGCGCCACTGAATATTTCCGACTGATGAAGGCTGGGGTTCGGAATGGCCACCGATGTGGGCAGCGATACGGGAACGAGTGGTGGCGGCGGTTGTGATGGCGGGCCGTGTGACACGTGGTGATAGCTCACCGAACTCGGCGGTGACACTGACGACGTTTCGCGATTGTTGCACGAGATTAGCGGCTCCTGACCTAACAGGCGACTCACTGTGCGCGGCGTTATGCGAGTGTCGGTTACTTTGTGTCGCTTTCGCTTCGGGGCCACGACTAACGCCATCGCTTCAGTTTGTTCAGGCAGTGGCTCTTCGCTTCGGCTATACATATGTCGGTCTGTCTGGCCGTTAGTGTCTCTCATACTAATGCTGTCTCTGTCTCTGTAACTGTTGCATTGGTCTCGATGTTGGCCGACCTGAAAGCTTGAAGCGATGTTATTGAAGTGTTGAGCTAACGCGGGAATGAGTGCGGGCTGGTGTGGCATTTGCGCCCCCGACGGGGCGACGCTCGGCATGTAAAAGGGAGACTTGAAGTGCGGCGCCGACAATGAGAACGGCGTCGGTTTGGGCGCGGGCGCCGTTTCGGTGGCCAGACTGAACGGACTGCCCCGCGACGAGTGCACGGCTGCGCCTTTGATTGCGGTGCCCATTGAGGTGGCCATAGAGGTGGCCATTGATGTTTGCATGGCTGTGCCCGTGGCAGACACTGAGCCATTAGCGCCTCTGTCTATCACTTTAGTTCGCGGAGATTTGGTGTCTAACATTTGCGACAATATAGTGATGTCGCTCTTGGCTGTCTCTGTGTGCTCGTAATTAGTCTTTTGAGGCGATGAGCGTCTCTGCAAAAACTTGTCGAATGTTGAATCTATAACGTGCATAACTGTAGTCTGGATTTCCCTTTTGAGAGCCTCAATAAGCCATTCCAAGTCAGGCAGTACTGACGCACTAACAGGCGTAACGCTGCCAATGGTGCGCACTATACATGACTGTCGGTCCGACTTCGTGGTCATCTTTTCCTGTTCCGATATAAGACGGCGCGCTTCGTCGAGGAAGTGTGACGGATCGCTGATGCCTGCGCTCGCGTTCACAGCGATCGCTGGCGTGTCTCTGTTTGTCGTTTCGCTGAGTTGAGACACCGGAGTCGTCACTCCTTTGTCCGATGCGTTGTCGTCTAATTCGGTGTCGCACTCCTCGGCCGGCGATGCAGACTTGGTTATGATGACCGGACTGGCACTCAAGATGGGGTTGAGTTGCGAGTTGTTGGCCACTTGTTGATGCTGTTGCGCTTCAAACAATTGCACGTAACGCTGTCTCATGACGAACAGCTGTGTCTGCATGTCTTCTAACTGTCGCCGCAAATTATCTCTATCTTCGGTTTTGGTTCTCTTAGTAGACAAATCAATTTCACTTACTATGTCTTCGTCGTCCTCGTCGACGATGTCGTCCTCGTCTTGCAGATCCGTTTCCTCCTCCTCTTCTTCGTTGTCTTGCGGACCATTGAGTTTACTTTGTTGTGGTTGATATAATTTTCGCTTTTTGCAGCCGTTCACAGACGAAGGCATGGTATCGATCGATGCTTTGCCAGCGATGGCAGAGGCGTTGGGAGCGCTGCCGAGAAGCATGTTTGAGACTATATTCTCGACTCGAGCGCGTTTCACTTCTGCTATCGAACTGCTGTTGCTGTTACTGCTGGTTATGTTGGTTATGTTGGTAGTGTTGGGACGGCTCGAGTGAGTGGCAGGCGATGGCGAAGGAGAACGGGATGAACGCAACGGATTGTGATGAGCGCTGTCATTGGGAGAGCAGTTGGCTTTGGTGTGGACGCGATCCATACCTTCGTCATCTCTGCTTTCCTCTCCAATGTTCTCGTCTATGTTCTCGTCTGTGTTGTCGTCGCCGATGAATGCCTCCTCCAGTTCGGACGCATCAGAGCATTGAGAAAGACCTCCTACTCCTACTTTGCAGTTTCCGGACGAGTTTGGTTGGTCCGAGTCTGCAATGTGATCAAACTTTCTGCCAGTTTGTAATATGTCGCGCAACAAATGAGCTGAACTCGACATTTCGGATGAGCTCTTGCCTGTCGAATAACTGCCACTTTTTTTTAAACTAAAGTCTATATCTGGCGAGTGGCCATTGTTTGGCGTGCCTGTGCTCGTTGAAGACATGCCACCGTTAAGATACGCGGGAGCAATCTGTCCGCCGAGCGAGCCGTTGACGCACATCTGCATGACTGACTCGTCGATTACAATCATATCTGAGTTGGACTTATCACTCGACTTATTAATACTATCACCTATAATTTTATTGGGTGGCGATAAGCTAAGGCCGTTATACTGATGATACTGATGATTGAGATAACTGGCGCGCGAAGAAAAGTTAGCGATACTCGCGTAACTATTTCTTGGTTCGCCGGCGTCTACTCTCTGACGCGTTCGCTTCACTTTACATCCTTTTAAAGACTGGTCTTGCATGAGCTCAAGCGATGAGTCCTCTTCCGACGACATCACGTGATATCTAAGAAGGCCTGCGACTGGACGGAACCAAGAAGAGAGGTACGAGTCTCCGGCAATTGTGGCGCACTCGAGTGTAACGATAAGTGAGACCGGGAGGAAGAGGTGCAGCTCTAAGACATCCCTTCTTTAAATGGGATGCATCTCTGGCTTACGCACACCAAGACTAGCGATTTGTCTCTGCAATCAAAAGGCCAGGTGTTAATAATTAGACTCACCGCTATAATAATTAGGCTATACTTTCACTAACGTATAAACTATAAAGGCTTGTTGTGTACAGCTATAAAAGCGAGCATTTAGTTCGACACGAAAGATGTGCGCATTTAATTGCATCATCACATAAATAAATTCGAGCGTACAGTATAAATAGATAATTGATACTTCTGTGATAAAGCAACTGTACGTAACAGACTGTATGCAGACTATGCATGCATTGGCGTATAATGAGTAGAAAAACTTCACAACCACCCACTGTATGCGTAACCGTTAGTGAAGTGAACCACAAAACACCAATTTCGAGAGGAGAAGAGAGAGAAGAGAGTGAAGAGAGAGCGAGAGGCAGAGTAAGAGAGACGAGAGAGAGGTGAGGGAGAGATGGCACAGATGTGAGGCGATAGAGTCGCTATGAGTCGTTAAGATCTAATGAAGCAGTTTTCTAGTCTGCATAAGAGTGATTCTGTTATATTACAATGCATTGTTTAATGATTACCTCCGTCAAGGTTTTTGCTAAACAAGAATAATGTAAGAATATTTATTTTATTTTTTGTTTTCTAATAATTTTGATTGTCTAACAATTTCCATATAAATTCATTCAGAGATATCTAAATTTAAATAACATCCTAAATAAAGTTAAGAAAGGAAATCCTTTTATTTACGATAAAAATTTCAAATAAACGCTATTTTAAGTAAATTGTTATTGAGTTGTATGACTATGGCATTAAATTACAATTAATCTTAATATGAACTAAATTGGGTTATATTTTAATTTAACAAATTTGCTAAGAGAATAGCTAAATAGCTATAAGACGCCACGACAGGCAACACATACTTCCTTCCTTTAAAGAACAATTATTTTAAAAGAAAAACAGGGGAAGTAAGTAAGCTCTGGTGGCATAAACAAGAATTTAGTTGTATATGAAATAAAGGGGAGGTTTGGTTAGACTCTAAAAAGAGCTGTTAAATTTCCTGACGAAGGAAGTGAGAGACAACCGTGATTACGCCTCAAGAATTACAAGAATCATGGGAACATCCGTACTTGCCTTTGACACTCACTGTCTTTTTTACTTTATGATTGAACATTTCAACATTGACAGGATATACTTTCTGATGCACTTTCTGATACTTCTGATACGACTGCGTTCAATTCGGTTCGCAATCAAGTTCGCAACATTAAACAACTATAACTAAAGTTAAATAAATTACTATTAAATTATTATTTTTATTGCTCTCCAATGTAAAGCACGCGAACTTCTTATAAATGAGAGTCAAATCAATTGATTGCATGCAACAAATAGCGGCTCAAATGCAAATTAGATGACGACTATTCAGTTTTTAGTACAATACGCTCTACTTTTGGTTCAATGTTTGAATTGATTGGATTATTTCAAAATTAAATGCGCTCTTTTTAATTAATTATTTCATAAAAAGCATATAAAATTTGCACATTATTAATGTGAATATTAAAGCCTTTGCAAATAAACATCAATTGTAAAAATGCTTTATTGTCATGAATAATGTCTGCCTGAGTGGTAAACTTAATAGCATTTAAAGTTACAATATTGCAGAATATTTAACCTTAATGTTGATTTGGTAAAAGTATAATTTTATAGTTGATATGCAGCACACATTGATATGCTTTAGCATTAGTTAAGGAAACTAAAACCATTGCAGCGATGTTATCGTTACATTTATGTACCACAGGTCAAAGTAGTCAATTAAGGGATCAGATCAATACAAATAAGCAACACATGTCGCATTTTTTGTATTTATCGATATTGCTATAAAGAGCGCATAATAGAAAACGAGCACATAGTCTCACTCTCTCACCTCAATGTCTCAATGCAGTGATAGTTTCATAGTTTTGGTCAGTTTGTGTCACTTTAATAATAACATATATAAACATATATCAACTCAAGCCAAACATACAAAGTTAGTCAATATACGATTAGCTGGTAATCTGAAAGAATGGTAACCGTAACGCTAATGAGCCAATAGTTATGAGACGGCCTCGTACTGACTCGTTACGAGTACAGACTTGTAAGTTTCCAACTATGGGAGCAACACATGACATCAAACTGATAGGCATGATAGGCATGCCTTTTCGAGAAGCGTAGCGTTAAGTAAGCTTTCGATACGAAATGCCAATTGTATTAATTGTATTCTCAATATCGCCAATAGGTCTGTGATCTCTGTTGTTTCCTCTAAGCAATGAGACCGATGCAGAGCAATGCAAGCGCAACGCAATGGCAGTGCAGAGCCACGCAAAGCCATGCAAGCCCTGTACCTGATCAAACATCAAACACATCAAACATCCATCCCGTTTGATATGAAAAATAATGCGAATAATGTGAATAATGTGAATGACTTATTTTTTAGCACATATGCCCAACTTATCAAAAGCCACTGACCCCTCATCCTCATCCTCTTTGCTGCTATTGTTTGATTTTAAAACATTAATTAATATTGAATTAAATATTTCGAGGATATCACTATAAAAGTACGACAAAATAAAGTTTAGATCTACTCTAAAGCTGTAGAATAGCTAAACAAATATGAACTCGATTCGCGTTTCTTAAATGGCATAATTGGATGTGGTTTATCGGAAATTGGGTGTATTTTTCACTTACCCGTCAAAGTCTACTTTGCAACACTAAAATATTCACATGTAATGAATTTGTTATAATTTGTGCATAAATGTTAGTCGAAAATAATGCATTTATGATAGCTATGTAAATATCGAGCCTATTCTTGCCGGCATTAACAGACTTAACAGACAAAAGCAGTGAAATGAATGAAATCACTAAATAAGAGCGCATTAAGAAGAGAATAATTGCAAAATAGCGAAATGGACGCGATATGAAACGAAATCAAACGAAACCACCTGTCAATATGCTGCGACATAACGCTACACAATATGCATAAGACTTGTAATAACTTACTACACATTATTATTTGCTTCACAAAGCGTTTACATGCAATGTAAGTACACATACAATGTCCTAACTTACACAATGTTTGGCCGAAAAGACAAAATATGTTCTTTATTTAGCAAATTAATTAAAGCGCACGTTTGACTAAATGACTTGCAAAAACTTATTGAGTAACTTATTTCAGCGCATTTTTAAGATTTAAGACAATAATAAATTTGTCTGTTGGTGTGAAAAATAAAATTAGGTCAATAGCTGCTACGTTTGGCTGTTGGCTGTTCAGCTCACGGGAGACTGTGACATGAGACAGGCATAAGAGACGGCACACTATAGCAAAAGCCACTGCAAGGGTGATAACATAGCTGAGGCACTAACAGCTGCCTCTTTCGCTTTCTTACGATAACGCGATCTTAGCGGCATTAAGTTCATAGCTGTATAACTGTATAACTGTCACGTTATGTTACTCAACCAAAGCTATACTTAACTATACACAGCGATACACAGCTATACACAACCTAAACCACTATATACAGCCAACTACGCCAGTGTTAATGCTATATAAGTTTAACGCAACGCAATCTAACGGAATATATATCCCCTGTAGGCATATATTAAGTGGTTTTGTTAAAAGACGCTTAACTTACGATAGGGAAGATTCAATTGAGCATAGTTTGTGTAATTGTTATGTGAATCTATTTCACTGTTGACAGCCAGATATCTTTAATAGTCTGGTGAGCCTTGTTTGAGGGAAGAGCAGTGCAGAGCACTAAATAAGTAAATAACTTAAGTCTCAATTTAGGTAACATTTAAGACTGTAGACTATTAAGAAGGTTGCGATTGTCAAGCGATATGCATTCCTTTGTGGCGAAGGCATAGCAAAGCGAGGCAATTGCAAACTACAAACATAAAACACCTGCGCTTAAAACTATATAATAACAGTTGTATGGGACAGCAAGTACTTCATGCAGCTATGCTTCAGACTTATTAAGAAGTCTGGGCTAAAAAAAATGATGTTTCGAGTCGTGTTTTGTTAGATGGTATGGTAACTGATCCCGTTATGAGTATTGTGACTGTTGTCGTCAAACTCTCTGCATTGCTCTCACATTGCTCTCACATTGTATTGCATACGTACGCACACCAACTTAAATACAATATATTGAATTATTATTGAGGTGTATTGCTTTCTTCGTACAGACGCCTCTCTCTGACCTACTTTCACATTCATAACTAAAAATGTGACAAAAGTTACACTTATTTTTAACTTTACATTTGTAGTTATAAATTGGATATAATCGGCGTATATGACAACAGCCATTAAATAATATGATGACTGGTTGGCACAAAAATGCAGACAATCGCAGGTTCGAGTATTGAAAAGTATTGTAATTACTAAAACAATCGAAATTACATACACACACAAAACTGATTAAAAAATAATGTGTTGAACATACCTTACAATAGTTCTTGAGATATGAGATGAGTGTTATCGGTATATATTATTGAAAAGATATGTAATCAAATAATATTAATAATAATAGAAATGACAGCGCTTTATGTAATTCTAGTGTCTAATGAAAGTGCGATTCAATGAAGCAGCTTATGAACAGTACCAACCATTCAAACCATTCAATACCAATTAAGACTACAAAAGTCTTCAAACGTCATCATTATTACCAAATGCTTATCTTAAAGTTGTTTTCAAAAGTATATTTAAATGTGTTGAAACAACAAAAAGTTTTAGTGACTTCACGTTAACAGCACAGCAGTGATACAAGTTATCAAATGTTTATTTTTGAATTACTATTGAATTATTGTAACTCAAAAACAACTCACGCGATAAGCAGCTAAAGAATCAAATCAATTCACAATCATTAGAAGCAGAGCATTGGCAAGAGTTAACGCGTAACGACAAACAGTTAGCTCGTCTCTGATCTATACTCTAAAAGTACATTTACTTTATACTTAACTATTTGTTCGTCAAACAAGTTTAAGGATGTGACAGAGTGTGTCTCTGCGCTGCCACTACTCCAAGAACATAACATATCACACACGATCACACAAGAAATAAAGGCACACACTATGTACAGCATAGTCTCGGTAGCAGTTTCTGTAGCAGTCTCTGCCAAAGTCTCGTATAGCGGTAATAGTGGTAATCATCAATTCTAGCACTTATTCGCACAGTTATTCATACACTTATTCGCACACATATTCTAGTACACGTATACGCATAATGCATATGACATACGATATACTTTAGTGCTATTCTCCTACTATTCTCAGTATCTCGATATTCACATACTCAGCAATTCCTTGAAACAGTTAGAATTGTCTAACATAATCGGATTGCGATTGTGACTGTGTTGCTGTCGCCTCGCCTCTCACTGCTGACACCTCCCTATGACTGCTAAATCAATGTATATTGCCTTAACTAATAACTCCGCCTTTCAAACATTTCTCCACTAATTGTCTGCTAACTTTGCTTCACTAAAGATGATTAAAAGATTAATCTTTAAGTTTTAAAGTTAACTGTTTTCAGTTTGTAAACTCTAGCGATGCTCATGAATGGCAGACTCTCCGCCCAAAGTCCAGATACCAAACATATCTGAGATAGCGATAAATCTTTGTGTGACCATTTGCATGAGCCTAACAAACACACTAATAAAAGCAAATGCGAGAAACTCAGCTATGCTGGCATAGCATACCATCGCTTTACTCTCGCTCAGTCTGTTTCGCTGTACGCTGTTTGCCGTTTCGCCTGTTTCGCTCTGCCTCATTACAATACTTAATTTGCATGTTAATTAATTTACATACCGAATGGGCGACTGTCGAATGTGTGCTCTTATTTCTGTGCGGATAACTCAATATCACACTTCGCATCGCTTGACCCGCAAAAGCAAAAGTTGAGAAAACTTTTTCCCTGTAAATGACACTATCCAACAATCGTCGAACTCATCACAGCTCAGTGGACGCCCAACTATTTCATTGACTTTGCAATGTTTTGTTTTGCCTTTCTATCGCACTGTATTTGATCGCTTCCTTTTAATTGAAGCAACAAACGCTAACTTAAATATTTTCAAGTAGTTATCATTCATCTCTCTCTCTCTCTCTCTCTCTCTCTCTCTCTCTCTCCGCTCTGGTGTTCATCCAGTCTCTCAACAATAGAATTAAAACAAAATACACTCAAACAGTCTCTCAGTTAGATTTGATGAGCAAACTTTTTCTCGTAGTCAATCGACAGCTGCAGTTGCGCTAAAACGCTAACTCTACTAAAGTCATGATGAGAGTTATGTTACGCTTGACATGCAAAATGCTATTTCAATGCTACCATTTCTCTTAGCCATGTTTAGTAACTAACTTATGATGCATTACAGTATGTTATGATATTAACATAAAGCGTTTTTAAAGGCGAATGTTTATCGCTTCGCTTCAGTTCATGCAAACATGGTATGACCACTCATTATTTTTTATAGTCTAAAGACATATTTAAGATAAATGTTTACAATTTACTTACAAAGAGGAGAAGAGCGCAGAATTGCTGTTAACTAATATTATGCATATTGAATTCGACTTAAACACAAATTC
The DNA here is from genome assembly GCA_034699355.1 of Microtritia minima. Taxonomy (NCBI): domain Eukaryota; kingdom Metazoa; phylum Arthropoda; class Arachnida; order Sarcoptiformes; family Euphthiracaridae; genus Microtritia; species Microtritia minima. Next base: position 10,189 of record JAQIYA010000663.1, read on the forward strand.
ATAAACATATAACCGTTGTCTAAAGTCTAAAGATCACTAAAATATGAACACGTCTTGATGTGTTCACTACCGAAAGCAGTCTAAAGTAGCTTAAGAACCGTTAGCGTAGTTTCTCTTCTCTTATTCTTTTGAATTTTTTGCGTGAGTGTGTCTCTCACTCTCTCCTATTTTCTCGCTCTCGTTCGCTCTCTCGTGTTCTCTCGTCTCACTTCTCTCATTGCTCTCACTCTCCTCTCACTTCTCTCACTCTCCTCTCGCTGAGACACGCTCTACCCTCAAATACCCTCAAGACCTCCCACTTTCCAATTCTAGTCGACTCGAAGCCCCGCAACTTGTAATTCCCCACTACATTGAAGAATGCTTTGCACCCCCTTTCGGGTAGCGTTGAATGCAGTCATAGACACCCCCGCGCCACGAGACAGAAGAACACCCCCTCACCCCACCTGTCCCGGTGTGCGCGTGCAGAGAGTGCTTTAACTATTCAATGCATGCGACATGTCTGAAGCGTGTTTTCAACTATATAAGAACTTATTGGAGGGGATCTTAACAAGAGAGTGGCGGAGCGATAGAGCAATATCGAGGAATATTGCGCACTCATATTGACCATAAGTAACCTCAATATGAGTCATCCGATGCACTGCGAAGTGCAATATCCTCGGAGACGTGCGAGAGAGACACGCGCTGAACGCGCCAAACGGCACACTCACGCGCTTTCTTATAAATGACGACCGAGTAGTCAATAAGCTTACTCTCGACTATTCATATAACCAGAACACAACCCTTAATACGTTGAGCTCAACTGTTTGTGAATTCTTTGACTTTTCAAAAGTAACTTTATTTGCCTTGTCTTCGTTTGTAAATTATTGCTACCGTATTTGACTGTAAAGAGTAGGTCACTAAACTATTATTTGCATATCATAACAGTAATGCTGAGCTAACAGTAAAAATGACTGCAATAAGTTAATCAGTTGCACACTGTATAAGCCATAAGCCATATGAGACTGCGATTGTGTGCTATTTTGTTGTGTATTTTCTAAATTGAGCTCCTCTTGACTAACGAGTAATTATATTATCGATGAATTATTACTTAAGTCGCAGATATGAAACCGTGATAAGTATAATGCAAAGAAAAGTTTGATATTAAATAATTTGCCAGCATTTCGCTAAAAACTTATAAAATAGTCTTGATTTGAATGCGCGGCTTATTTACTTTCAGCTCTGAAAGCTTTTATTTTGATAACTCCCGGAAGAGAAAAATCGGTAACAAAGCTGTCTAACATGTGAAAACAGAGCATTTTGGGTGAAAAAGGTTTCAAACAATTTCCTCAATGATAGATTTTAATGCCTATTTTTATTATGAGCGAAGAAAGTCTCGCACGTGCAGCTGTTGAGCACGTTATAGACAGTTATGGCAGTCGTTCGCTGTTTTCAATGATATTATTATTTGGCGAAGCGGTGCCAATGTTTGCCCTTGAAATGAAAGCAAAATAACTTTCTTCACCCGAACCAAAGTATTGCTTTTTACGTGCGGATCTGTTGTTCACTCTGTTCACTCTCACTCAGTTCAATACGTTTTTAGCCAAACCCGGAAGTTTTCACTCTCTCCGCTATTAAAGGAGTGCCTTTAAGGCAAGTCGCGTAACGCGTGCTTGAATGTTAAGAATAGGTAGTGTGCGGTAGTCGTCGATTCTGCCCTTGAATTTTATTAAAGCTTAACGAAAACCAAAGTGATCGGTATTATTATGATTATAATGCCGAGGCAGACATGACATTGAATTGGCGAGCAATGGAGAGGAACCCAGTCTTTACTTTTATGCAAACTTTTTTCCGGGTCCTCCGCTCGCGCGACTTTAAAAAAGCTTTAATCAGACAGTAGTGGGAAACGGTTCCACACCTGCATTTCGGCAAATATTACAAATAATATGCAAAGCCTTTTTGACAGGCAGTAAATAAATACGCGTTTTGATATTTAAGGAACACCAACTGCTTGCATATCATTTCGCACTCTTATATTTGCAATAAAATGCACTAATCTTTTATATCCACTGCAAAGAATTTAATTGTAAAAAAGTTAACAATAATTAGTTAATTTCAAATTAGCAAAAATTGTGCTTTTAAATATTATTGTCTTGATATATGCAGAAATTGTAAACAATTGAAGGTGCGATCTATTGATTGCAAATGTCCACAAAACAATACGCACCAAAACAGATCAGTTCGAGAACAACAGCTGCTCTTCAGACTCGCACTTATTTTCGCCAGCATTTCTACAAAATTTCGGTACAGACTCGATATCATTGGACTGATCATTGGTTGTGTCTGAGATAGTGAAACAGTGAATGCCGTAGTGGTCCCACTACTGAACCCAAGCGAAAGTGAATGCCCTCATTGTGCGAATTACTTTGAAGCGTATAAAACTTATATATTTTATAACAATATCGAAAACGAAACAAAATATAATGTACTCAATGTGTGTAGAGTGGCATAAGGTTGCTGTAAACTTGAATACCTGCTGAGTTGGTTTGAGCGAGAGTGAGCACAAGTGAGAGACTGCCACTCAAACGAGATCGCGATGATTGCGATTGCGATGATGTTACTAATGCGCGGCCCATTCAGAGATAAGATGATGTTTTACAGTTAACTATTGCCGCGCAAATACCAAAACCTTATCTCAGTTTGTTTATGCAGAGCATTAGGGAAAAGTTGGGCCGAGAAGGGGCTTAAAAACATTTGAAAAATATCGTATAGCTTAAGATTTAGCATTGCGAGTGTAGGGGCTTATTAAACAAAATGGTTTATATAGTTATATAGTTGATATTGAATGATATTGAATTGGGAATCGAACATAACTGTGGGGAATGTTGATGTGGGGAATGAGATGACGGAGACTACAATAAGTCTGTAACGGGAAAGAAAAAAGAAACTATTGAAAGTGAAAAGTTTTTGTGGTGCATTGCATGGGCATAGCGGGGGAGGTCTAGCGTGGTCTAGCGTGGTATAGCGTGGTATAGGGTGGTGTTGTCGTGGGCATCACGTGCGCACTTTCGCTTAGCCATCAGTTGCCATGGCATCTGTACGTGCGAGCGGCACGAGTGGCACGCGTTGCAGATGTTTCTCAAGAATACAGCCAAACGACAGCAAATTTCCCAAATTGCGAAAAACAAGTCTCTGAGACAGGCAGGTGTTGAGGTGGGCTGAGAAAAGTCTTGCCGACTTAAAACGGGACTCATTATTATTAGGCAGAATAAAAGTTATCAGCAATGAGTGAGCAGAGATGTAGCGGTGAGTGAACGGCGAGTGAGTAGCGGTGAGTAGCGGAGAGTAGCGGTGCATTGCTTTAAGGTCATCAAACTCACTCTCTCTCAACTTTCTCTCAACATAACCAAATAACGGAGTGCTGTACGGTATGCTATACGGAGTGCAATACGGACTGCTATGCCGAGTGTGGGGAAAGCACTCGTGAGCGCAAGCTTTGGGCAACAAACTCAACACTCAACAGACGGACCACAATGAAATGAATTTGTTACGTTCACTATTACTTGCCTCTCAACACCGTCTACCACTTTCTCTTAGCAATTTTTTATATTATATAAATACGCAACTCATAACATGTTTATGTCTCAAAACTCTTACCAATGAATAAATATTTCTCTTTTAATCACATCACAAAAGGAAACATGTCGAGACTGGTACTCGCAATTGAATATCAATTTATTATTCATCATTAGTGATGTACTAATATATAAATATTATATATGCAATTATATATAAGAAATACGCCAATCATTTATCATTCTTGATAAGCAGTACAGTTTGTTCAATACGCTGATGGCAGTAGTTTTAATAACTCTTAAGCAATGAACAACGCTCGAGCATTGAAAAGCAATAAAAGTATAGATAGTTTGGTATTAAGTGCCGTATTTACAATCATATATAGCTGTGCTTTAAATTAGAAATTATAAAAAAAATCATGCAAATAAACGTAAATGTAAAAATGGAAATATAATAAATAATTTTTAAATTTGATAAAAGTTTAAATATTAAATAAATTTTAAATTTCTCCCCACCAATAATTTGTTTAATAAATAGTAAATTTATAATAAAGCTCTAACTATCAGTTTATTTCATCGATTATTATAATTAAAATAGTGGTTAATCCGGAATTTATTAAATAAATTATTAATCGTTAATTAATTATTTTACTCAATTTATATACGAGTTTAAATATTTAATTTTAATTAAAAATTTAGCTGACAATAAAAATAATATTCTGAATAATATAATTAATCTAAACTGAATGTGAAAAAACAATTCCATTTTCCATTTAATTAATAAAATTATAAAATTTAAATATAATTATAATGTTTCAATTTTTAATATCAAATTAAATATTTTCTTATTTGATTATTAATCGAAAACTAAATTTTAAGAGCAATATGTTTAATTTTTCTTGTATTTATGCTAAATGTGAAATTATAGAAATAATATTACATTATATTTGTTTATACAAAACACATAAATGTGAAAAATATAGAGTTGTAATATTATAAATATAAATTCAATATAAGTTCCTAGTATTGGGATCAATAATTTGCTTGAAATTATAAAAGTTTTTCTGTATTTTTAAACATATAATAATTAATATAAATAAATTTAATTAAAGAATAAAACATTTTAAATGCAGCAGAATTTCTATATATTACACTTTAGTGTTGTTTACACCAATAAGGTGTTTAACTAGTGATTAAATTAAGTTTTATTATTAATCTTATATTTTCAGTTGTGGGTCTAATAGACTGTTGTCATTTGAAAAGTTTGTTTCTGTGTCTGCTTTAAACATTATTTACAATATAACTTCTATATATATATATATAAGTTATTCTTTCTAAATTCACAATTGAAAAATTTTAGTCTGAAATCAGTAAAGAATTTTTTTTTGACCCCCAGAGAGTTCACTATATTGAAGTTTTATTGTATAGAATTAATTTCACTATAACATGACATCATAATGTATTTTTTTTATAGAAAGCAAAAATATAGTATATTTGATTGATTTATTTACCCGTCTGTTAACTTTGGAGTTAAACTGATAAACAGCTCACAGTAATACAGTATATTTGTAAATATTAATCTTTTAAGATCATTCTGTGATCCAAAAAAGTAGAAAACGCAATCAAATTGTAAATATAGCTCAAATCAAACTATTATCCATGCAATATAAAACAAATCAAATCAAAAGTTTCAAAATAATTATGAAATAAAGCGCGAACCTTAAAATATGCATTTAATTCAAGTTAAATTGACTTGAAATTCAAAATAATATATATATTTACGAGTTTTTCTCGTTTGTTTAAAATTAGCCAAAATTGAAAAGAAAAAGTAAAAGTTTGCATTGTGTGTCGTTCACATCGAAATGTTTGCCAGAAAGTCGACTCTCAAACTCAGCGCTGTGTTTATCGCTGGCCATCACTATTGCCATTAATGTTGAATCTGTTCTCAAAGCTTCTCAATATTGATATTTTAATGACAAAAGTACAAAACAAGATGTTTAAACAGCAGTTTTTGCATATGTTATTCACTTCTTATGACTCTTTTGCATAAAGTAGTATATGATTATAATTTTACTTTTCTAATATTTGAAGCCAGTGTGCAATAAATTAACAAAAAAGTTCAGGACTGCACCTGTGTTTACGTATTGCACTTCTTGAGTGACATTACAATTCGCAGATATTTATTTTGCAATTTATTACAGTTTTATATTTTATAACTTGTAAGCGAACAGACACTAACAATTTATGTAAGTATATGTCCTTGGATTGCAAAGCAAATTACTAATTGTAAGTAAAATAAAGTTTTGCATTACAACTTCCAGTTTAGAAGATGCCGATTAAAACTATTTACATCTAGAGATTTATGATTGGCTACGAATATTCAACATTATTCATCCATATTTTGTTTAGAGTTGAGATACATCTCATCAAATTTCTAGATATTTTGTAAATAATGTTAAATGTAATACAGTTCGCATCATTATTAGCTGAAAGAAAATTATGTATTAGATTGCAAACACTTAAGTTTAGTTTGAAATGCAAACTACAGTAGTGGTGATATGATAGCTGCGCCAAACTAGACAACTAATATCAGAAATCGCTAGAATGCCATTATGGCAATAAAACATATGCAATAATGACTATTATTTTCTTTGAAATGTCCTTTTGCTCGTCTAACGACTTTTCCATTAGTAAAACAAACAATAAAGATTTAAGAGTAGAGCTCATTATAAAGTGGTGTTCAGTTGTGTTCTCGGCGTTCGCTCTTCAATGCAGTTCTGCCGAAGTAGTGAATTGCAACAAATTGAATATTGCCTAAAGTATGTCTAGTATGAGCCAAACTTAGCTGTTTTAGCATCAAAGTTATTCGAGTTTGAAATACACTTTTACTTTTACTTGTACTCGCACTTTGCATTGAAGAGCCAATACCAATACGCGTAATGCGAACGATGGCAACTATAACTTATACAACATTGGCGTACAGGCTATATAAGCGTAATTTAGATTGTGAGAGAAATGCTTACATACTATGATGGCATAAATAAATAAATTATGCAGAGCGTAATATTCCTTAGGAGAAAGTCCGTTAAGTAACGCTGACAATCAATAGAAAAATGGGCTAACTTTGTAAGTTAATGCGAAATTCAATAAGTGCACGCATGCATGATAGGGCATCATTTGCTTTGCCAGAGATGACAAACTATTTGATAAGAGATATCTATTGATTGAGCTATTAAGAACATCATCTGAACGCGCATATAAGCCTCACTAACCAGATTGGGTCGCAATAATAATAATTGCATTATTAATAATGATTTAATGTCTTGTGCTTTTCTATTATGAAATAGTTATGAGTTTAATATCTCGTTTTAATATAAAGTATTGCGAAACACGCAAATTCATCAAAGGCTTTCTGCTTAAACTTCCAAGTTTTTGTTTTTAGTATTGATTGATTTTAAGCATTAAACAAAAATTCACGGCTGAGAACAGTACGGATTCCCGCCGAACACGAACTCATTAAAACGCCAAATGCGTGCTTTCGTTTATTATTTAGAAAATTTAATACACACTATAATTGTTTTTATAAGTTCATATTTATGCTATTTGTGAGCATACATAGTAGTCACAAATAGAGGCAATAAATTTTCGAGTTAAGTAAAGAGAGTGACGGAGTTTAAGGTCTTAAGTGCAGTATAATGCGGTAAATGATGGTCTCAAACACGCCAAACACACCACAAACAGCTAAATTCGCCACAATCGCACAACAGATTGTCAATTCATTGAACCCTTTTAGGTCGCAAACCTTTGGTCATTGAGAGTCATTGAGAGAGTTGTTCATTTCATTAGCGCACTGCCATAAGTGTGCAAAAGTGTATGGAAGTGTATGGAATAGGCATTGAGATGGTCTTAATAGGTCTTTGGCCCACTGACCTTCAAACGCACAATTCTTCACGCTTGTAATGAGGTTAACGACAACTACCAGCTGAGCACTACCCACATCTACCTTCCTATTACCTTTAAAGTGCTTGACAGATGAAGTGGTCAAAAGTGGTCAAGTAAGCAAAAGTAAACTATTTATTGATGTGTCGCGAAGGGTATAAGAATTAAAAACTAATGGGATCGCAAAGCTGGCCATACAGGCATACAGGCGTACAGGCATTGAGTGAACAGCTCTGCACAGACAGTGCTGTTCAGTGC
>JAQIYA010000664.1:0-17920 GCA_034699355.1 Microtritia minima
TTAATACATCTTAAACTTAATTATTTAATAAATTGCAATGTAGTCATGAGTCTAAATACTTTTGTCGCATAGTTTATATGGGTTCGGGCTATACATGAAACCTTTTTCAAAATATCTAATTTATTCAAATATAGTCAATACAATATACAATTTACAAACATTACAAACTTTAAAGTAGTTTTTAATAATTCATAATTAATAATTAATTCAAAACCATCAAACTCTTCCTCCGATTCAGGTGTGAAAGCTTTAATTATGTGTTATTTTATTATTGCTATAAAGTAGGATCTAATGGTTTGTCATCGCAACTATTTTCAGAATCAGAATCACAAGTTTGATTGATTGCAAGCACTAGATTCGTATTAGTGAACACCAGACTTACAAAATCCCGTTTTCTTCTTGTTCCCAATTTTAATTATCCGCAATCGACAATCAGACGTTTATTTCACTCATATAGCGAGTATACAAATAATCAATTATAATCAAGAAATTAAATCGTTGAGCGACCAAATTAAGCTTATAAAGCGTTCACTTTATCACTGCAAAATAAGTTCTGCATAGGGTTTAAACATTATTGTTTTACATTAATTACGTGGTATTATGTGCGGCCTAAAAGGGGTGCTATACATGAAACTGTGTTTAGAATTTCTAATTTATAAGAATTACAAGGGCTGACTATATTCGTGTTTTTAGGGCAGCTTTAAATAAAGAGTTAAGCTGTAAAAATATCATTTAAACTAGAGATGTGCGCGTGAATTGCATATTAAACATGGGTTCGAGTTTGTGCAGTTCAACATTATTTATTTCAGTTGCGGTTCGAAAGATAGTCAACGGAAAAATTATATCAGACTGAAAAAACAATTTAATACCTTTATATTATTATATTTCATATATACATGTATAGTATTAAAATATAACGTTAATTTCAACATTTAAGAAATAATCTTAAAGTTAAATCAAATCTCGATTCCCATATGAGCTCAAATTTATCCACAGTAAACAATTCTTCCTTTCTCTCCCATTTCTTTCCTATTAAAAAATATTAATCTTATAATCGATAAAATTCGTGTATCATTAATGCTATGAGCAAAGGAAATGAAGTTAAAACGATTTGAGTCATTAATCAAAACATCTCAAGTACCCTAATTTTATGACTATAACCCGCGGGTTATCTAAGAACAAATTTGAATTTTTCATAAAAATATAAACTTTATAAAAACTTATTCTAAATATCTCTAATATCCTATTCAAATCCATCAAATTCTTTCTTCCTATTCAACATAAATGCTTCAAATATGTCACTATATTTCTGTAGAGTAGCATATAATAGATTATCTCCTCTATTTAATTTCAGAATGTATTACTTGGTATTAGATGCGGGCTATTCATGGGGTGCGGGCTATAGTTGTAATATTAGGAAATAGCTTTTTATGTATCATTAAAAATTGTTCACATATTAATAGTAAGACTATGAAAACAAAATAGAGTTAAAATAACTCACCATAACATAATAAATCATCTTTCATTGCGATCTTTTATCACATTCATAATCGGTATAATAAAAATAAATTAATTATTACACATATGATATAATTTGTATTTTTTTTAAATTCTTATAAATAATTTTAATTTTTATTGATTTAATGATATAAATGAGTATAATTTATTAAAATTTAGGTAAATTTGGATCCCAAGCTGCGGACAGCGATTATGCAAAACCTATCAAATCCAGGTCGCAATGCGTTTGATTCAGCGCAGCGCAAAATACAAGGATTGTTAGAAGCAGATGCCTATTTGCGGTTTCTTCAATCAGATCTTTACACAGACTTATTAATACAAGAACCAATTGAATCAAAACCATCGCCGAAATCATTTTTCGATACACCACATGACTGATAGCGAAGCCAATAATAATACATTCAAATCTTGTACAGTACATGTAATTTAAAACAATGAAACCATTAATTTTTAATTTAATTATAAATAGCTTTATTTGACACAATTTTCAATAAAATTACTTGACAAACAAAACTTTATTGTTTATTGACGAATCAAAATTTATTCTCGTCAGTGCGAGAAGTTTTACTTTTATGGAGTATAAACTTTTTGTATATCTATTACCACAACTGAGTTGGCATTAAAAATTAAATTAAATACATAACTTAAACAGACAGTTACAAACGGCTACTTTTTAAAATCCATTAGTATATAGGCTTAAAATAGTATATTATATAATATAATAGATGCCACGAAAATGAATATACATGTAGATTACAATAATTTTTTCTATGTTTTTAAGCAATTCGAAAGTAAATTTACAATTTCTACTATTAAAACAGCAAAAAATGATTTGCCAAAAGCAAGCTCAGGGCTATACGAGATGTACTCAGCTTTGTTTTGATGCATTTTATGCATTATGTTGATCTCGCGAATAGCATTCGCTCAATTTTTACTCGCATGCAATTGAGGTCAAAGTTCAGAAAATGTCACACAATATGCAGCATATTTTTAGGTAACTGTCTCTCTCTCTCATGCATTCTCGTGCGAAATGTTTAGCTATCGATTTTGCTATTCTATCGTTACAGAATGTTAAGTATAGCTCTTTCTTTAATAGAAAAGACACAATTGAACCGAAATTGTATAATAGTGTATAGAGTAGTACCTGAAGGTATTTGTGCCTAAAATGTTGGCATTAATGCCTATAAGCGATTTGACGCATTATCCCTTCCCTGGTAACTATTTTTAGAGTCACACATTCAAACCGTTCACAGTATTAATTTTATTAATAATTGGGCTCTTATTGATTAGAAAATTGCAAGTTTTACATATGACAACGAAAATGTGCTCAAAGTTTTTTCGGTGTTTAAATAGTAACTTTATTGTATTAACTGGTTTGTGCATCAAATAAGACATAAGACGAGTGGTCGCATAGCAACTTCAAAATTCAATATTTCTTCATTATAATGCAAATAATACATGCATTTTTATAATACAGCGGTAATAATTTGAACTGAAGTGCCGCTCATTTTAAAGTTTAAAGTTTAAAATCACAATCGCTTCCCATTCTTCAATCTCTCCCTTCCTCTCCCTCTCTACTATCTATAACTCCATCCCTCATCTATTTTATCGCCACTAAATTGGAAATAAATTATATAAAACACTTTGATTCTGATTTTACTTAAAATGAATTAAGATTAACATAATATTTTGACTTAATTTTAATTTAGAATAATTATTTATGGCGCATATATTGAAAATTTTATGAATCTATAAATCAAGAAATTTTAATAATTTTAAAAATTTTAAAATTATTATTAAAGCCAACTAATTCTTCAAATAGTTTTATATTGAATTTATTAATAATTCTGAAAATATTTCTGGAATTGAAGATTTAACTTTAGATTCCTCGTTACTGAAACTTTTATTAGACAATGTAATTGATGTCATTTGGATAATCATATCTCTCATCCAACCTAACCCTCTCTCTCTCCTTTCTCTCTCTCTCTCCCTCTCAAACTCCATTTTTAACACAATTTATTTTAATTTTATCCCAACATTTATCAATACTTCTGCATTTTACAGCTAACGTTCCATATCTATCAATTCATTATCGCTTATTTATCACTTACGTATTTTTAACGTTCGTATATGATTTGAGTGTTTTTGACATATTTAAGTCAATTTAAATAAATTAAGTAATTTATTGATTATATTTCTAAAATACAAATAAATATACGTAAATCACTTTAATAGCAAATATAAAGATATCTCTAAAGATCGACTAAAGTCTGTCCCACATTGAACTCATCATTGATCCGCTTATTTATTGAAACATTTTTATTTTTATTTTAATGTGATTTTCTATGCTTCGTCTCGTAAATAGGGTTAAGTTATCCATTAGAACTTAGAGTAATTAAAAATTTTATGATTGGCAAGTGTTAACATTTATTTATGTAAGTTTCACTTATTTTATGTAATTTTTGAAAAATATATGTAAATCTTATAAATTGGCAGTTGTTGGCAGTCGAATAATCAGTTTTATGATTGACCAACTTTTTGAGGTGCCTTTTTTGGGTTTATGATTAGAATAGAACATCGAAAAGTAGAATACATGATATGTAGAATGTATGATAAAAGTCACCCCCTTTATGCATGTCTAAGGGGGGCTTAAAATGGCTTTGAGCTCAGAAAATTTTAAAGTCATATCTTTTAAAATCTCTTAGATAATAGATAGATCGTTCATCAATGGCTCTTATACTGGACATAAATTAAAAGTATTTTGTGATTTAAGAAATGACAACCGACACCTCAACCCCTCCTTTAAAAAATCAAATTTTCATTTTTAACATTACTAAGTTTTAAATACTACATAAACATTACATGCATTACTTGCATTTTAGAAAGTAAGGTTCCAAAAATGTAAATTACTAATACTTGTTGATTCATTTCCTGGAAAGCGAACGGGACTGGAATGGTATTAAAATTGATATAAAGAAAGGAACCTCTGGTCAGTTGCGAGTCTATAACTAGACAGACAGACAGACAGACACATATGTCGATATTATTGTATATGTTTATACTTAACATATATGTAGATTAAAATTTTTTGTTATTAAATATTAACATAAATATTTGTTACGGTTTGTAACATTACGGTTTGAAAAGACTGGTCGCAGTGGATCTTTGCTTTAAGATAAGAAGGTTGGGATTTGGATGTTAAAAGTGGATGAGATTTGATTCTATAATCGACGTCAAGGATAACTCAAACTGGACTCAATCGCCAACATTAAGTCACGTTCGTCTTAAGATTAACTTACATTAAGAACTTAACTTAAGTTCAATTTCGGCCTCCATTTATTATAATTTATTAGTAAGTATTAATATATGATTAAGTCTTAATATTAGCAACTCTTATTACATTATACATTATACATGTATATTATTTCTTATATTACTAAACAAATGTTTATTTGATCAAAACTATATAACAGATAATACAAACTAATTTTATTAGTCATATGCTATGACAAAATGATACACTAAATACACTACATTTCAATATATGATTAATTATCATAAATATTAAATGTGGTGGTTTTAAATGGAGAAATTGCTGCCAACAGCTGCTACGGATTGAAGTGATTGAAGTGCTCGCTTTAAATCATAATGAGATTATAATGTAATAAACAGGTTATTAAACTGGCAATTAATCTATTTGTCAAGGATATAACTCATTACAGTGCCATTTGCTTATATTTAGTTCTTTATGTCAGCACAAACTTTGATATGAAAACGTATGGCAAACTTTGTAATTTTTAAATAAATTTTAAATCTTTATTAATAGAAAATTATTAATTAAGTGGATTTTTATTTAAAATCTGATTATTTACACATTTAGAAGTAAAAATCTTTGTTTTATTTAAATTTTAACTTAAACTGTTTTAGATTAGTTTTTTCATATTGATATTTAAATAATATACTTAAATATTAATTAATTAATGTAGTATTTAAATATTTAAATAGTACATTCACAGCATCGCTACATAACATGTTGATCAATAAGTGTTAAGCCTAACATAGAATAGAGTGATATGTAATTCGTGTTAATATGGCGAATAAATGTGACATTTATATTCGGTTTCAAAATGCAAAATTTCAAAACAATTTTAACAACACATACAAAGTATATACGAGTTATGCATCATATTTTTAATTAGATCCTATTGAAATTTGAATTTGAGCTGTTTTGAAAATTCTTTCAAAACAAAATCTTAATAAAGTTTTTTTAAAAAAAAATACTAAAGAATTGGGATAACATTATGGAAAAATTTATTGCGAGTAATGAAAGATGTGTCCCTGTTTATGATAAAGTGAAAAAATGTGACACCCGAGTGGAATTATGATAAAAAAGTACAACAGAAGAATGTTATTCCTGACAGTGCTTTTAATTGAACAATAATTTTTGCATAAAAATTTTAGGCATCGATGGCCGCTATCGATGAATGAGCATAAGAAATGGTTCACTTCTCCCCTTTCACTAAACTCGGTCCCATTGGTTTACACTATATCAAGATTAGTATTATCCAGATATTATTAAATATTTGTAAATAATTTTTTAAAAATTATAACATCCTTACATTATAAGGAGAGTACACGGAGAGTACACGGAGAGGCCATTCCTGATTCCTGTATTAAAAGTCAATTCCTGTAAAGTCTGGCAATTTCTGTACTGCTGGCAACTCTAAACAAATACTCTAAGTTTATTAAAATATCAAATCTTAACAAAAGCTTGACTTTGATGTTTTATAGTTATATTATTTTGTAAGCTTATGAACTTATTTAATGACACCATTGGTTGCATTATCGGGTTTACTGAGAAAATCGAGTTGACATGTAATCTTATTTAATGCTTATTCTCACATATTCTCACTTTAGTATCATTTTAAATACAATACTGTATAAACAATGAAAAAGACTTTCTAAGATACTGTATTTTGAAATGTTTGTTACATGAATAACAATTTGCTGCGACTAAGGATTAGTAAAATGTAAAGTTTCAACTTATACTATATACAGTGTAACCTCACTATTGTGAACTTTCCAACATAAAGCTATTCATCCACTGTGTCGAGAAAACATTTGACTTTTAACTATTAGGAGGTTATACTTCATTGAATTATAGGTTATAATTCCATATATTTTGATTTATCCTTAAATAATATCCTATGCTTTAATAAATATTGTTTTACTTAAATTTAAGTCCATTTCTTTCTGTCTTTCTATCTCTATTTTTCTCTCCATCCGTCTCTTCTTGTCTCCCTCTTTCCATTTCGTTCTATCTCTTTATCGCTTTTAATATTAATATTAATATTTTATTATTATTTAATCTTTTATTAAATTATATTATAGTTTTATTGGAAAATTGTCATTAAATTATACTTGAATTTTTTAATTAATAAATTAATAGACATTAATAGTCATAAAATAGTCATAAACATTATTAAAAAACATAAATAATTATTATTTTAAATTTATATAGAAATCAAATTTAATCTTGTCATGGATTTTAGAAACCCTGACAAACATATTATACATGTATTATTTACTTTAAGGTTTTGCTTATAAAATTCTGCTTATTTAAGTTAAATTTTAATTAATAATCTAAATTTACTTTCTTATAAATATAATTATAATATTTTTAGAATCTTAAATTAATTATAAAAATTCCATATTTATTAAGTTTTAATATAGAAAGCATGAACAAAGAAAGCCTTCACATAATCCACAAATATTCCAATCAAAGTTAATGTATGTCTAAAATACTACAATTTATATTGAAATCAATTAATTCGTATTGTTATTCTTGTTATTTTATTTATATTATTAATTATAACTAAGTATTTAAAGATCATCGAAATAATAAATGGGAAGTTTTGAATAGTATATTATGCGGATTCACATATTGTCGAAATGGTTTTTATAAGTTTCGAAAATGAATGTAATAAGACTGTGATAATAATGGTGTATAATATTAAATATGAAAATGCGAACATAACGGGAATTTAGTGATTGACATGATTGTTGTGTTCAATCGAGAGAATTGAATTCAACTCAAATCAACTCAATTATAACTAAATTTATATAAATGCATAGCTGGGAACACATTCTGCAAACTACAGAAACTCTTTTTCAGCAAAACTGTGCACAACTGAGCACAAGAGAGTGCATTATAGCTAAATAAATCAATGAACGAAAAAATTAGGCCACAAAAATGTAAAAATAGCTTTCGATAACGCCGTACGCTTTAATGAATGAAAGGCAGAATTCGCTTAATTATAAGAAGCCCTGAATGATCAGCGCTGACAGAAATAGCTTACAATATAGATTCACTTTAGTCTATAAATAGCATCTCTTTTATTATTATATCTATATAATTATAATATTATCTTTATAATTGAATATTAAACTTAATCAATAATTTTTAATTTGATTCAAGCAATTATTTTTAAAATTAGATTTCATACTTATTTTTAAAGACTAATAAAAGTAAACGCTTTTAATTTGTAAATAAAATAATAAAAATATAATAAATTATCTTAAATTAATAGATAATAATAACTGTAATATATTTGAATTCTATTTTCAAATTAAATTTTAATTAAATTAGTTTTCACTTTTAACGCTTTAATATTTATATGATATGTAAAGTATAACTAACTAGTTAACTGGTTAGGAATCTTCCTTTTCGGTCAGTAACCGAATTTGACCGAAAATAAGTCTTATAAATGTTGAGCATTTGCTTTTGCATAGGAATAAAAATGAAACTTTTTAAAGCAAGCAATAAATAGATACATTATTTACATAACTATTTTGTAAACTTCGCGATATTCAAGATTTAAACCCATGTAAATTAAATATCAATAATTTATAAGTTGAAATGATTATGTATCATAATGGATATCCAACAATAGCTTAAGTATTAATAATAAAAACATATTTAGGTCATAAATTTGTTTAATTATTATCGTGTGACCGAATTTTACCGAAATTTTGCATAATTTTTTCGGTCTGACCGAATTTGACCGCCGAATTTAATATTTCGAGCTGACCGAAAAGGAAGATCCCTAAGTATAACATATAAAATAGTGATGATCATCAACAAAGTAACCTTAGCTTCAGCTCAGCCACAGTTCGAGCTATTATTTATAATTCGATCTCTAAGCCGAGATTAGTTTTAACCTTATAATAATAACATGTCTACAGAATAAAATTTGTTTTATTGAAAATTTTCAATATTTATAAATAAACAACAGTACAATTATTTATATTATTAAAATAAAAGTAAATATTAATCAAAATGTTTATCGCTATATCTATAATGATTTTACAATCATTACATCGCATGTGATTGTGATTGACATCACAAAAGTTGAGCTGAGCTTTGGATCATCTCTAATATACACGTAAAGTACATCTAATGTACATATAAAGTGTGACAATTATATTATCTTTCGTTGATTCTCTTTCGCTGACCCAAGAAATAAATACACTAAATTTAATTTCATTTATTCAGTATTTTACTCATTATAATCTAAAACATTACTCTTAAGTTAACATTACAAAAGGGTAATGAAGTAACTAAAAAGTTAAATGAAAATTTAAACTAATGCTTGCAATTTTATTAGCAATATTAGCATACATTTGTAAATGTAAATTTGGGCATACGATCAGTTTAACAAAAATACTTTTGTAAAAGTTTGTAAAGTAAAAATTCAAAATTATTATAGAGAAAGTTCTCCCTTTTATAATCAATTTGTAAATTCAATATCAAAATGTAGCGCCAAAAGCTTCAGCATTTTGATTGGAGAACTGATCGCACGCTTAGATTCAGATTGACATTCATTCAGATCTCGTTAAGGATTTAAAGAAAAAAAAATCCATCGAAAAATATTTCGAGTCGAAACTGAAGTTCTATCACAATGACGTCTCAAAGCTGACCAATCGTTAGCCAATAGTCAGAAAAAATAAGTGCAATTACACCGCAGATAAAAATTAAATCTCATTTGTTTAATTTGATTATAAATAATCAACAAAAAATGACATAACTTTCTCTTCGACCAAATATAGTATAATTGCAATGCAAAAGCCATACATAAGCCGAAGCGCACTAATTTGTCTAAATATTCAATTTGTTGCTTACGATAAGCGTTGGCTTAACGTTAGTTTAATGTTATTCTAAGTTTCTATATGAATGGTATGGCAGTCGGACTTTGTTGGTAACCAACCATTTAAATCTGTAACTTATTTTGTTGAATCAAATGAAAGCTTTTCTGAAACGCGACCACAATTCGATTAAAGCAGTGGTATTTGAACACAGTTTGGCATACATTGCTGCCATTGAAGGGCTCCTCAACGAGAATGTGTTGCCAATCGTTTGGGTAATCGTCTCGATTGCAGATTTCGTTTCGACTCATCGTTTTGCCCAAACGTATTGACATTACTTTGCCGTAAAAGTCAAATGAGTGAGAATAATAGCCAACAAAATTAGCGAACAATTGGCCAACAGTTTGACGGTTAGAGGTTTGCCAATCGATTCGGTCAATGGCTGGCAATTCGACGAATTGGCGGACATCGATGTTAGCGTCAAACAAACAACTGCTCGACTCTAACGCTTGAAGGCTTGGGAGCACTGGTGGTGAACAGCATTGAAGGTAACTAATGATCATTAACTGAATGGCAAAACTGGAAAGCGTTCCGCCGTGAGAGTCATTCACGTAATTGTCTTTCGCCCACTTCTTGATCATAAGCGAGAGCGGAGGCAACCGATGGTCGACAACGCTATAGCAGTACATGAGACGCGTGTTTCGAATGCCGTCCATATTATTCACATTGAGTTCGAGCACAATGTTGTCCACCACTGCTCGCAAGACAGGCATTCGAGCGTTGATCACCGAAATGCGAGACACTTTCAAAGCACGACCACTGCTAGACTGCAAAATAGACTCCACTTTACTCAACACTGCCATTCGATGCGACCTCACGTCGAGAGCGAACGGCGAGTCCTCGACCAGACAGAGGTCGCAATCGCTGTGATCGGCGGCCAAACCGGTCACAGACGAGCCCACTATAAATAACTCAATTTCTCCCAAAGTTGTCGTCAATTCATTGCGCAAAACATGCAATAATTGATTCTTGATTTCGACTTTCTTTTTCAATGTCTGCACTGATTGTCTGTAATCGAAATAATAATTGAGGATCTGTTGACTAATGGTGTGGTGAGACGTGCTTTCGTGTCCACACATTTCAATGCCTATGTTTTGGTTGACTCTTTTCCACAACTGCTCAACAATTGCGTCAATATTTAACGACATTATTAATACTATTAAATTTTGGTGACACTAACGAACAATTGATACTTTAATTGCGAACTTTCATCAATATTTTCAAAATGATGTGTAACTCAATTGAGTTATGAATAATTATTAACTATTAGTGTGATTCGTAGAGTTGAAAATATAGATTATGTATTATAAACTGTAATCATTTCGAAATGAGTGCATACAGTGGTTGTGTCAGCAGTTGTGTGTCGTATAACGAGTGCATGACTACTGTCAAGTAATATATAAGAAAAGATGACACTCAAGTGTGGCTCATTTGAATCGAGTGGTGGTCATGAAGTGGTGCTCAGCTGTCGATGAGCTCACCAGAAAAATGCATTCCATTCTCATTCGCTTTTCGCCAATAATTGCTTTATTATTGGCTTTTATAATCAATTTAATTAATTGCGATTTAAGCGCATCACATCTCCATTCAAATGGCCCTCAATTGGGTGAGCATTAGTGCGACCATTAATTTGATAATCAATTAAATGTAACTTAATTTTCTAAATCTCTCATCTCTAACAACAGATTATTTTAAGCAATATTTTGATGAATTAGTGAACGAAACTCTCAAATCATTAAAAACCGCTCACAAACTGGATTTAGACGAACAAATGAGTGGCAGAAAGAAGAGATCAATAATTGGTGAATCGTTTAATGATAATGTAATGCGAATGTGATGCTGTGATTGCAGTAATAATAATAATAATTTAATATCATTGAATATCAGGGCGTTTACCGATTGCGAGGAATAACGCCATTATATGCGACGTGTGAGCTCTCGATTGACTTCATTACTTTGCCGTTCAATAACGAAATGTACGGCATATGCGTGACCGCCAAATCGAGATACGGCTCGTCCAAAGTGACGGTCGGTCTCATGAATGGCTTCGACCAATGGATTCCTCGCTTCTCGTGGATTGTGAACGAGCCTCAAATGGTGGCCGCTTTTGTCGACGAAGACAAGCAAACGAAAGACCAAAATATGTACGTTTTGACCGCCGATTCGGGCCGTTCTGACGGCACAGACGTTATCGTTATAAAACCGCAAAACGTGATGACTCGCGAACAGCACACCGTTAACAGTGAATATCCGACTGCGATCGCTGTATGGAAGTCGCGAACCGATGGCACGCATCACTTGGCGATCGCCAACTCTAACGGTCCGCTCGAGACTGAAAGCTTTAAGTCGCAAACAGTGACCTACTCTTGGATGGGAACCTATTTCGACGAATACTCATCGATGGAGACCTACTTCGTGAAAGACATTTGTCCGTTCAGTATTCACAGCAATGAGTACTTAGCGATCGCTAACTACAAGATCGGTCCCAACATTTTCCACGTCGACTCAGAGATATTCAAATTAGACATCGACCAGAAAAAGTGGCGCACATTTCAGCGAATTCGCACATTCGGTGCCGTCGACTGGGAGTTCTTTACGCTCGGAAACAAGAGAGAAGAGGAGTACTTCTTGGCGGTGGCCAACAGTTTCGACTCGACGCACGACAGGACGGTCTACGAAGTTAATTCTGTGATCTACAAGTTCTCCGAAGACAAGTTCGTTCCCTTTCAATGTCTGCCAACTGTGGGCGCGACTCAGATCAAGACTTATAGAGGCGCGAGCGGAGAGTTCGTGTTAGCGGTGTCTAACATGTATCAATCTGTTCATCTCTATCAGTACAACGGCTGGAATTTTGTTCCGTCAGACGTGCAGTACACGAGTGGCGGAATGAGTCCGGGAGTGCTTTCCATGCATTTCACTCATTTCTCTGCCTTCAATTCTGGTCTGCTATTTGTCAGTAATCCTCGACTGCATTCCGGACAGAGCTTTAAAATCGACTTTCATTATGAAAACAAACTCGGAGAGTGGTATAACCAAAGTCTCGGTTGGTGTAGAGATACTGATGTCAAAGTTAATCATTTCGGAGCTCAAAATCTAAATCCCTATTTCAATGACATTTTTTATATCGACCAAAAAGAGCCCATTGTTATAGAAGATGACCTGATTGTCGATGAAATCGATGTTCTCGACCACATCTCTGCGCCGCTATTAATCGATGAGTTGACTGGAGAACAGTTTAGTCATCAAATTATTGATGAGTTAATGAAACTCGACCAACAGATGAATATTATAGATCAAAGATTTGGAAAAATTATGGAGATATTGGAGAACTCGTTACGCACTAGTGGTGAACAAATAGTTACCGCACCCTATATTTTCGATTCGCTTGATTTTGAATGCGCAGCACAACATGAATGTCTGGCCAAAGAAATTAATGCGCAATATGTCGACGGAAATGATATTAGAAATCTTTTGTCAGATATATTGCCAATCAATAAAGAATATCAAATTAATAATTTATTACATTTTGAAAATCTTCGCGTCGAAAACAATGTAATTCTCGACGGATTATTTAATGGTATCGACACTAATAACATCGTCACACGTAACGGAAATCATGAAATAGTGGGCCGAAAAATATTGATGAATTCTGTTAAAGCTAATGAAGTGTCAGTCGAACATCTGGTAAATGGTCGAGTCATTAATGCAAATACTGTTTTCTTAAAAGATCGCGATCAAGTCATTAATAATATTACATTTAATAACGATATATATGTTGAGAATTTTCATGTGAACGGTCATATAAGTGGCACCAGTATTGACAAATTCTATGAAGAAATGGTCAACAAAGATGACAATAATATAATTGTGGGCGAAAAATATTTTTCTAAGTTGAATCTTAATGAACTTCATATGAGACCCGATTCGACTGTTGATGGAATCGATATAATGAAAGTGTGGCATAACGTTATGTGGACTTACGGCGATCAGCAAATAATAGCGCCCATGAATTTCACTAACATTGATATTGAGAAACATTTATATTTAACTGGTCTACTAAATGGAGTTCGCATTCCAAATGATGTTTTACTTGTTAATCAAAGCGCAACTGTTTCTGCTAATAAAGAATTTGTTAATGTCGTCAATTTAGGTAATATGGAAATTAAAAATTCGATTAATGGTATTGGATTATTGCCTACTCATCGGGATTGGACTAATCAGTTGGATATTATGCTCAAATCAAAAGTCCAGACTGTTTTGGCACCAAAAGTTTTTAATAATTTGTTTATAGACGGTCACAGCATTGTTGATGGAACTATAGATGGTGTGAAACTTTCATAACTAAAAGATTTTGTATTATTCCGTAATAAGACGAGACATTTTGATAACTGGAATATTAATGGAAATGCATTTTTTAATGGCGGCGTTCGTGTTAATCAATCAATTTCTGGTTTTACAGTTGAACAGCTATATCGAGACGCGCTTAAACTGAAAGATACTGTTATTCCAGCATTTCCTCACTTTCTAATGAATTTCGCTAATGTTGATAAACTTTATTCTCATTCTGTTAATGGATTCGATATTGGTTAGTAAAGTTTACATTATAGTTTTAAATAATAGATGACTTAAATATTTTTATTGAATTAATTTCACATAAAAATTTTAATTTTACATTTAAATTTTAATCCATACAGAAAAGGATTTTATGACTCGATTTACGCCTCAAACAATTTATGGACAAAAAACATTTATTAAAGGAATTCGAATCAATAAAGACATTACCGTTAATTTTGTTAATCGATTAAAATTGGATTTTTTGAACGACACGTTGTTGCAAAATGTCGAACAGAATGTGTTCGGAGAAAAAGTTTTTGTTAAGGATTTGCGAATAAATAACTTATACGTTAAAAATATGAATGGAGTCGATATGAAAGATATTATACGCATTAATGTCGATGAAGTCATTTCAGGACCAAAAGTGTTTCATAATTTAAGTGTGTTTGGAAATTTAAATGTGCAAAGTTTGGAAACTCCATTCATTAACGGCGTCGATATGAGTGATCTCTTTGAAAATAGCCTTTTGTATGACAGACCTCAAGTAATGTCCGCTCACTTTCGCGTTAATTCGATTACTGTTCCCAAATCTACTAATTTTGTTACTAAATCAATAAATGGAATTGATTTAAATAGAATTATTTACGATTCCGTATATATTGATATTCCGCAAAATATTTATGGACAAAAAACATTTATGCGTCCGACTGTTATCGATCGCATAAAGTTTTCGCATACTTTTGATAACGTGACCGATTGGGACATTAAACGCAATTGGATGTTAAACGGCATTAATCAAACAGTCTTTGGTGATATTATTTTTGACAGCGATGTTATGGTCGACGAGAATCTTTTTATTAGAAATGCTGAGATAAATGATGTAAATCTAATTGGACTCGAGAGAAACTCGGTTAAATTGGATGAGCCAACGGTTATAAAAGGAAACATAAATTTTGCCGGACGTGTAGCTTCAAAAGGTAAATCTCAATTTTTTATGCATGAAATTATTTCTAATTTAATTGTTTATCTCTTATTTAATTTAATTGTTTTTTAGGTCACATTCAATTAAGTGGAAGGTTTCAGGGAATAGATTTGGATAAAGAAGCGGTTACTCTGTATGGAAATCATAACATTAAAGGAAATATTCGTTTTGCAAATGGATTTATAGTTGATGAACACCTTTTTGTGAGCGGAACTATCGATAATATAACCATTGAAGAAATGTGTCGCTTTGCTGTGCGAAAAAATAATAATCAAATAATTAGAGCGCCAACTGTTGTAAATGGAAATTTGTTATTTCGAGCACCAATTACTGTTGGTTTAGGTATTAATGATATTAATATTGGAGCGTTTAATAGAAGTG
The DNA here is from genome assembly GCA_034699355.1 of Microtritia minima. NCBI lineage: Eukaryota > Metazoa > Arthropoda > Arachnida > Sarcoptiformes > Euphthiracaridae > Microtritia > Microtritia minima. Next base: position 15,641 of record JAQIYA010000664.1, read on the forward strand.
TTGTTAAGATTGACGAAATGGCAGTTATTAAAGGACGCAAAACGTTTAAGTATTTGATACTCGATGGTCCAGTATTTCTGAAGGGAAATATTAATGATTACAATATTGACTATTTGTTTAACAATTATATGAGTTTGACTCGCGATCAACAAATTAAATCAAAAGTTATATTTATGAACAATATTCAAGTAAATGGCAATATGTTAATCAAAGGCAACTTAATTACACGCAATGGTTTCATAAATGAAGTAAATATACCACTATTTGATTCTCTTGTATTGAAAAAAGTTGGAAATCAAGTGATATCTGGAAGAATCACGTTTGAAGATGACGTATATTTCGCTCAAAATCTTAATATTGTTAACCAAAGAATTAATAACATTGATATCGTAAAAGACTTGATGATTAAGGGAAGAGAAAACATCGTTACAGTACCGAAAACTTTCGCAGAAGATTTAACGGTTAGAAACAATTTAGATATTGTCGATGGATTTACTATTGGAGACGTGGATATATCAGATATGGCAAGAAATGCTGTCTTGAAAAATGCATATTATCAACATATTAATGGAAAAAAATATTTTAATAGACTAGAAGTCAATGATTTAATAGTAAAACGCATTAACGGCATGCAGTTTTCTGAGAGAAATTTACTTTTAACTTACGGAAATCAGCAAATATTCGGCAACAAAAGAATTGATAATAACTTAGCTGTTATGTCGGATATAAAAGCATCACTTATTAATGGCATAAACATCGAATCGTTAGCTCATCGACTTGTTCTTAAAGGTTATAACAATACAATTACTGCTGAAAAGTCATTTATGTCACCACTTTCTGTGCATAATGTGATCGCTTACGGAAAAGTGGACGGCGTTGACGTCAATGAATTGAATTATTTCGTTCAATTGCCTATTGATATACTCGACATTAGACATCGAATTCAAACTCAGCAGCAATTGATTGATCGATTGTGGAAAGTTTACAGCGAACAGTATTTGCATTTAGCTTATTATGATTTAGTGTCGATATTACCTTCAGGTGCAACACTTCTCGCTCATTACAATTCATACTATAAACGCTATCATCTATTTCTTTCCGGACAACAACTCGATAATGGATGTCAAGAGATTGATATTTTTGAGCGATTTGATCGCAATAATAGAAATTACTTTTCGATGATTGGAAAGTTGTACGCAATTAATGCCAATTCGATGGTTGCGTTCAGTGATGGCAGCTCTCAATTTATATTAATTTCCAATTCTAAAAGTGATTCGACGCCGGAATGTTTGAAAAGGAATCCTTCAGCACAATCAATATCTCATTATGGAAATGATGGCCAATCTATTAAGCAATTATTTAAGTACGACGCACAGCATAACATGTATCGACAAATCGCATTCATTCGCACGCATAACGTTTACGATATGAAAGTAATTCAAGACAAAACGAGTACTCCTTGTGTTGTGTTTACGATACCGATTGTGAATCGAGGTTTTGGTTCGTCTCAAGTTTACTGTATTACTGATGGCGTTAACGTTGTTCTTCGAGAGACACTCCCTCTCACAGGAATTGATGAGGTAATCGATTGTATTAAAGATCGACTAATTTTCTTTACTATTTTCCTTACAATTTTAAACAGATGTCATTATTGAGAAGTTCGATATTTAATGTTACTTTACTCGCGAGCGCTAACACTTGGTCTACAACGTCAATGATTACCGAAGTTTCCATAAATATCTGGTCCACACAATTGGGCTATTTTGATGATCCCATTCAAAGAATTGCAGTCCTCAGTGTGAACGCCCTTCATCTCACCGAAAGTGTTCGCGATTCAGCTGTGTTTTTATTCGTAGCTGAGAAAAAAACTTTACTTAATCACAAGCCTCTCGTCAATATTTATCGATATAATCATAGACAACAGCTTTTGTTTGTTGAGGTTCAGCAAATTCAAGAAACCGATGCGATCTCAATAGAGTCGACGCTATTAAACGACAATCAACTTTTCGTATTTATTCTAAATAAGGATCACATAAATGTATATCAACTTAAAGGAGTTTCTGGTTTCGTTCAAATCGACAAAATAGCATCTCGTGGTGCCAATCATTTTGTAGTGTTTAATGATTATGACGTCAATAGTCGACTCGATGGCCATTTTATTTCGCTTAATATCGATAAACATTGCGATAAAAGACTCGAATTATGCACTAAAGAAAATCATATTTTAAAATCGAAAATTATTGGAAAATTACCGCTGAACGAGATAACAGCTTTATAACA
>JAQIYA010000665.1:0-17911 GCA_034699355.1 Microtritia minima
ATAGAAAAATAAAATTAAAAAATTGCTTTTATTTCCGTAAAGCATAATTAATTAATTCAACTAATTTTTAAAAAATTCGTACTGGTTTTTAGGCGAACATTTAATGGAAATTATGTATGAAATACTGTAAATTATTAAATATTGTTTATATTGATATGATGGTGGAAAAAATGAGCGTAATTTCAAATTTGAATAAACTTAATTAATACGTTAAGCAGTCGTTCATTTATAAAATGAGTCACTCGTCTGTATTATTAATTTGATTATATGGCATAATTGTGTGTCTGCGAGACAGCGAACCTTTTAGCCAAATATGTTTGATAGATGTTAGGGTGGAAAGCATTAATGCGTCCAAACAACAAATAGCGCACAACACTCGATATATTTAACTGTTTTCATTTATTATTGCTGTTGTGGTGCACGCAATATCGATACACAACATAGTGGTTGTGACAGTATTGTGGATCACTTGAGCCACAATCGCATGTTAGCTCTTATGCAATGCATTTTCCCTCGCGATTTCCGGACTGTCATCGTTTGCATTGACTGCTCAAACGACTGCCCCAACTGAGTGGCAAACATAAGAAGTCAACAATTGTTATAATTCATACATTTATCGTTTACCCCCACAACTGTCAACTGCATTACCCCTCCATTACCCCCTGCATCGCCCCCTCTGTTCGTCCCCCGCCATCATAAACGAATAGACTTGTAATGAATTGAAAAGTTTTATGATGTGATGTGCCTTTAGATGATAATATAATAAGAGTGAAGACTTGCAGAACAAATGAATATCAATGTAATTAAGGAATAAGAAGTTCAGCTAATACTGAATAGACTGCTCGAAGCACTAATGGATGGCATATTGAAGAGTGAATGCCTGATAAAGTCCAGAACAAATTAAGCATAATTAAGAGTATATCATCATTTCGGTGATTATCATTACCATTTCAAAGCAGCCCTCCTTTCATATTCAAATATGAAACGCATCTCAAATTCATTCATTAACTTCAATGTAGACTATCGTAAGCATATAAATAGTCGCATAAATATATATAATAGTCAATCAGAGACGAAACTGGTTTCAAAAGTTACTTTTGCATGGCTTTCCTAAATTGGGTCTATATTTTTAATAAAAGTTTAAATCAATCTTTATTAGTCATAATAAACAGTTAATTATTGTTTGAAAGTTTGCAAATGCGATGTTATTATGAAGTGCTAAATGTTTTAAAACATTCAATTAAGGGAGAAAAACAAGATTATAGCTATAATTTTTATTGAAAGACGTGTGAACTGTGAACGACATGAACCGAATTGATTGCTTTTAGGTTTTGCTCTCTCTTTCCTCTCTCGCTCACCAATAATCCGCACCACATCGCAGCGAATTAGAGTATTATTGTGAATATAGCATAACTGTGAGCAATGCAATGACTGTTATTACTGCTTACAGGCTGTCGTCGTATCGATTCCTATCGCTGTGCATCACTTTTTCCTTTTCTCTAATTACGTGATGCTTAATTTCCTTATACATTATATTGCAAACCAAGACCTAAAGTAGCATAAAGATAGAGCGGCAGAGAGGAGAGAGAGAGAGAGACTAATCTGTTAATATGAGACTCGGCATATATGCAGAGCTGAGCCATAGCTTAATTACACCCTATGGGCTTTGGGCGACAATCTTAGATAGCAATCAGCCTTACAAACATTAATAGGGCTTAGCATTAAATGAATACACCCGACTTGACGCCAACACCGACCGCTGCCATAGGATGCCTGTCATGCAGAATATGCCAACTTTATTGAAATCAATAGTAAACGCATTTTGCCTTCGAGTCGATCCATAGTAAGATTATTACTAACTCTTAAGATGCAGTACACTAAAATCTTACACACTCTGAACTTGACAGACTGCTATCGAGATTAAGCATTAATATACTGTATGCGTCGAACGTCTACTTAAACTAATAGCAAACTTAATGCTTAATCCCGGATAAAGCTTTCTTCAAATAACAGTTCTGTCAAGTTCACGACTGTTCACGACTTTCGCTGCCTTACAGTGCGCTCAACATAGCCAGTAGTTTGCAATTCAACAATTTCAATAATGATTTGCCAAATTGGCAACTCTTGTTTTACTCAATGATAATATTGAAAAATATTTAATAGCTTACATAATAAAGTTAGTCTCTTAAACATAAAACGTAATTATTTTGCTTTCGTAATCTAATGACTAATGGCTTGACATCGCAGTATTACTGGTCGAGAGCCTCAGGCATTCGCTTCATAATCATTGTGGTAATGATGACTAGAATTCACTACAGCTCGCAATGGAGAGCTCCTCAATGGTTAGCCTCTGAGAGTTAGCCTCAGTTTGTTATCTTATACCCGAAAAGCTTTTCCTTTCAAAGCAAGAGTGTAACGCAGCAAAACAAAAATTACAGTTACAATACGGCGAGTCGAGCATAAGCTTATGTTTGCTACAAATTGGGTGACACATCAATTTTCCCCATGAATAATCATAGTCAAAGCTCGTAATCAAATTATTGCGCTCAATAAGATTAACGTTATAATGCAATGAGAGTTTTTATTAAGTAAAAAATATATTTGGAAATGTGATTAATTTTATAAAAATTGTTTCGTACTGTATATGCGATCAAATTATTAACGAATGTTATAATAATTACTGTAAGTGAAGTTCTGTTTTCATCAGACATCTGTTATTTTACTTATTATAAAAGTTAAATGTGTATAAAAAAAAAGTTTATGAAAATAAATAAATATTGCATAGTATTCAACGAATATTAAAATGCATCGCATTGTGAGATGATTTATCCTTTTGAATGGCAATATCGGCTTTTTTCTTTCGGTCGGCATCGACTTGAAAGCACTCCCAAAACCGCAACGTCTCGTCGGCTCCAATCGAGGCCACAGTACTTCCGTCGGGACTCATTACTAATCCCAAAACTCTTGCCGTGTGGCCTAAAAGTTAATATTGATTTGTATGAATAGTAAAACATATCAACAATTGTTTAATTCGTAATTATTAATATAATCTCTAATTATAAATAGAGAAAAATATTAATAAAAAAAGATGTTTTACCTGTTAATTCCGCTATTTTGCTCAAACCTGGATATTTCCATATTATAAGTTCATTATTGGAATATCCGTGTCCTGATATTAGTTCTTTATAATCCTTTGACCACAAAATGGCTGAAACCTAGAAAAATACAATATTTTACACTTTGATATCTTATGAATAACAAAAATTGAAATAACTTGTGATTTGGCGTCTATAGTGTATAAATTGGTGCCGTTTTGACAGTTCCACACTCGGATCGTTCGATCGGCAGTTCCACCACCACTGGCTAAACAATTTGGTCTCCACGGACACCACGCTATCGCCTATTTTATAAATATGTCTATTAATATTCATCTTAAATAAAAATTATACCGTATTAAAGGATATAACTTTTATAAGATTTTTCGAATCTATTAGTTTATTTGGTTCAGCAGTGGCTGAACCACATCAGTAGTGTCAATATTAAAATGTGCTTTCTATAAGATTAACTGCACTTTTTATTGGCAATAAAGACACGCAAAGCATTGCTTTAAATTTAATTAGCAGTAAATTAAATCAAATTACGATTTAATGCAATAATTTAAGTAATAATTATAACTATAATATAAAGATAAAAAACTTTTGATTTAAACAAATAAATAAGACTAACAAATAATATGATGAAATCAATACTATTATTCAAAATCATATTCTTAAAAATAATTCAACAAAATGTTTAGCACATTAAACCATATTATTTATTTAGTAAATGCTTATATAAAGATGATTATCATTTAATTAAATTTGGAAATAATGTGTAATAATCAATAATTTAATAAAATTGTTATATTCTCTAAAGTTTCGAAACACTAATTTTAGGTATTGGAAAATGAAAGGCTTAAAGGATTAACTCTCTTAGGTTTTGAAATAGTTGTCATGAGTTTTTAAGCACAGACCAACTTGTGGGACGACTTCTCTAAGTTTTTGAAACAGTTCTCTTAGCAAATGAAAAACACTGTAAGATCCTATTTGTTTGTAAGATGGAGTCATTGGGGATGGGGTGCAGACGGACAGATAGACATCTCAAATCTATAAGCTAGCTTTGGTGAAAAATTCAGTAAAAAATCTTAAAAAATTAAATTTTTTATTGCATAATATGAATGCAATATCGATACAAAAAATTTTCCACCAAAACGTAAATATGTGAATACTAACTCAAAATTTTGTTTAAGAGAGTCAAGTATTGTACTGTTTTAAAGTACAAGTAAAAGCCTCTTAGAGTACATAAGAGTTGCTTCTCTATAAAAACAAAAAAATCTATGCTTGATCTCAGAATGAGTGTGTATAATAATTCAATCAAATTAGTTTGTTCTCGATTAAGACACTCCGGTTTTTGCAACTTTTCAATTTTAGAACATCAATTATTTACCGAAATTCTATAAAAGTGATGCTATAAATTACGATTTAGGTAACAATTTTTATTTCCCAAATGAGTCCCTAAATTGGTGCCAAACTGTATCAACAAAATTCTATACCATAATTAGTTGGATCGACTAATTGCCGATCAACTAAGTGTAGAATTTAAAAATTGAAAATTTAAGCTTAAATTTAAATAAGCAATAAGTGAAAAATATGCATATTTTTAACTCGAAGAATTTCTAAATGAAGAATTTATATTTAAAAAAACATTTTACTTAAAATGTATTTAAAATAATGAAATAAAATTTCACAAAATAATTAAACTCCGATTATCTTTGATTAAAATTATTTATGATACAAACGTTGGATAAATTAATACTTATTTATTTTCTAAGGCTTTTGTAAATTCAATGTAAATGACAAAAAATTATTTTACTAAAATCATAAATGCCTTATATTCATAATTTAAATAAATTTAATATTGTTCAAATAAATAGTTTTCACAATTGATTCAATTCACCATTGATTTCACAATTGTTTTCGAATTATCATTGAAAAATTAGGCAAAAATGTACTAATAATGGCAATTTTTATCAATTTTAATGAAATATCGATCTTTAATTATTTACCTCAAAACTTTCAAAAGCTATTTTAAAATAAATTGGTTTGAAATTTCGATGAGGTTCGTTAAATATATTACTTTACATTATATGAAAGATTAAAATTTTAAAGTTTATTAAATTGGTTGCTCGTCTGGAAAATAGAAAAAACCATAAATTCTGAACACTGCAGCTGCAGAAAAAAAAATCTGTCACCGCTTGCAATAATAAGTTTCATTAATTATATTTTCATACATAATATTGCACACAATAGAGTCGATACTAAATATTTAAATAACAACTCAAAAGTCTATTTATTTAAGAATAAAATACGCATATGGAATATAAAAGCAATGTGTCATCTAATTTAAAATAAAAAATTCTATTTTAATTAAATAGAGAACTAGATTACCTTAACTGCCGCCTGATGTGCTGTAAACGTATAAATAGTACTGTTATTGTCTAAATTATGAGACATAGTATTTGGCCAAATATTGATAGTGTTGTCATTTCCACCGCTGGCCAAGTATTGTCCATTAGGAGACCATTTTAAGCCGCAAACTTCCTGATTGTGTGCGGCGGCAGTTCCGATGTGATGGTTAGGCACTCGAACGTCGTGATGATGTATTTCTCCTAATTTCGAGCCACTGCTCAATACATATGAATTCCAACTCAAAGCGCCAATTCTTGCCGAATGGCCATTCATTGTTCGCAGTCGTTTGGCCTGATCGACGTCCCAAAGCTGTACGGAACCATAACTCGTCCCAACAGCCAAATAATTTCCTTCTTCAACCCACGCAACCGATGAAACGTATTGATCTTCGGCTAAACTTAACAAATTAGTTATATTACCAGAAGAGGCGTTCCACAGATAGATCTCTCTCATCAAAGCCACCGCTAAGATGTTGGAGGCGTTCCAATCAATTAACTGCAAGTAATAGTCATTTTTGATGTCCGGCGCGTCTAAAATACGCTCGGGTTGTGTCGGAATGTAACGCATCGACTTCTTCGACGACGACTGTTTGCTCGAACTGTAAAGCACTTTAAGACTGTTCGCCTGTCCTGAAAGTCAAATCAATTAACGAAAAGGGCATTCACTGAGAAGCGATGCTCACCTTCGGGAGCGATGGGAGCCTTGTCTTGATAGCACATTATTCGATAACTATTTAAGTCGCTTCCGATTAGGTTTTCACTCATTGTTGTCATGTGTTGCGAACTATTATTGTTTATTTGATTAGTCATTTCAAAATCGTTTTCTTTGCTATTTTTGTCGGCCTGTAATATCTATTAAATAATAACATGTTATATAAGCTCAATAATAATCAAATCAATATCAATACCAAATAGTGACTAATTTCTAGATTCATGGCGTTTCGATTGGGAATGAATCGGTCGAGACCTGCGTTCGGAGTCTTCGGCGTTCGAGTCTTTTTCGAGCTATTGTTGGCCGCGTTTCTGCCCGGAGTTGTCCTATCGGTAGCTCTGCTCGGAGTGTTTGACGGCGTCTTATTTGTGCCGTTCGGACAACTCGTCGATAAGTTGGACGATATATTGGACGCTATATTAGAGGAGACGTTAAGCGTTTCGAGCGGACACGCGTTCAGATGCAGCGACGCGTTCAACGAGTTGTTTATATTGGACGCCGAACTGTCCAAATGTTTTCGCTGCCATCGGGCGAGCGGTCCGCGAGTCAACGGCATGTCCATCACTGACATCGCACTCCGCAACTGATTGTCTGCGTCGAAGTGATTGGCATTTGTTTGCGACATCGCTGTTGTGCTGCTATCGTAACGCTATTGTAATGCAGTTGCGATTTCAATACAGTTTGCGTCAACGCTTTCATTTAAATGCCAACAGCAGTGCACTCATTGGTGAACCAAACTGTTGCGCACGCGCACTGTCTCTCTGCCTCTCTCTTTAATCAGTTATGGCAACATTTTTACAGTTCTCCACTTTCACTGCACTGTTTTAGTGCAGCAAATAGACAATTATAATAACAATTAATAACAATTATTGTTTAACAATAATTATAAATTATTTATAATTCATTGAATTCAAAATTTTTCAATGAATTACAGTTCGACTGTCAAAACTTTGAACTCTGAAAAACTATGAATTAATGATTTTAATGAAATTTGAAATTTAAAAAAATTGAAAAAATATTTAGAAACTTAATAAAACATAATTAGTTAATAAATATTCACAAACAATAAACTGTTAAAAGTTTTTAGTAAAGAAGATAATGTTTTGCAGAAGTGCTGTAAACTTTTAATATCTGTGAGAGTGAGTATAAAAGTGGCGATTACTTGATTTATTTGCTTAATTAAGTGCTAATGTTACCAAAGTTTACCACTTTTATAATGTTAACTCACTCTCACTGACCAGATGTTAAAAGTTTGCAACACTTCTGTAAACATTGTCTTCTTTAAGATCAGTTTAAAGAGAACTGAGTTTAATGACGAAGAGGGTTGTCTTCCAAAGCTATTCTAATAATTTGCAAATTAGTTGTTCATTTCAAATCAATTCGAATCAACTTTTTGAAAATAAAAAATTTGCATTTTTAAATATAGTTGAGATATGTTTGATTAAAACAAAGTTTGATTAGTGATGGCAAGCGATGCGCACGACTCGAGCATAACTGCGATATTTTCATAATACATGTCTATTGTGTGTATTGTGTGTGGTATTCAACAACAAAGTGTCGCCATTTTGAAAGAGTCTGTCGCTCTCTGTCTGTTTCGCCGATCATTTCACTTATTTATGCATTTAATAAATGGTTGAAACGATGTGATGATCGCGATGCAGACCTCCGGCAACAAAGAATTGGACTCATTGGCGGCCGAACTCAACAAATTGCAGACGTAATGAATCGATTGTTAGCTAATGTTTTCTTATTCACACTCAATTGATTGACAGCGAGAAACTGCAACTCGAGTCTGACGTTCACGACGAAGAGATGTGTCTGAAGCTGAGACAGAGCGACACGAAGAACGTGGAGAACGAGATCGAGACTCTGCACCAGATGTTGAAACAGCTGTATCTGCAGAAGTCGGAGGCGAGCAAACGGTTGGCGGACTTGGCTTTTCAGGTATCGCTTCGCCAACATTTGGCCACCATTTGACGCCATTTACTCTCTCTTGCTATCATTTATTACCATTTTATTAATTTTTTGCATGATTTCTAATGTTTTCAATGGTTAACTGTAACCTCGCTTTAGAACACTAACTTAGAAACAACTTTAAGTGAATTAACTAAAAGAGTTAAGGAAGAGCTCTCTGAGGTGAATGCCATCATATAATGCATGTCTTGTTTATTTTTATTGGGATAGTATTGTATGTATACTAATGAGTAAAGAGAAGACATTTCTGTTAAAAGCGACTCATTTATAACATGATTAAACTCGTGTTAAATGGCATAACGTTCAAAACAACTCTTAAAAGTAACTTTAATTATAAAATTCTTGAAAATATTTGAAAATATTATTATTATTATTTAAATAACCGGGTTTTTATTATTAGCTTTTATTATTAGTTTCTGTTGAAATTGAACGTTCTTTTAATCAATATAAAAATTTATTGACTGAATTTTGACCATTTTTTGTCAAAAAACTGAATTCAGTCTATTTAACAGAAATGTCCGCATTTTACTAATGAGTGTTATGTACAGTATATGTATGTATTCGGTGACACAATAATCACATTAATTGCATAACAGGTGGAGAACTTGAGTCAACAATTGGAGGAACAAAAGTTAAAAGTTGAAAGTCAAGAGAGCGAACTCATGTTCAAACAGAAGGAATTACAAGATCTGAGATCAGAGGAGTCCAAACTGGAATCGCAATTAGAGTCGTGTAAAAGAGACGCCGAAAACGCGTCGAGAAATGCGGGCGACATTCAACTCGAAATCAGTCAAATCAAGACCAAACTCATGGAAGTGGAGGAATACGAGAGGCAATTGAATGACGCCATCAATGATATCAATAATGCCATTTCCAGCAATGATATTATGAAAATAAGTGCGTTATTGCCGCGAACTATTACGCCTCCCATCACAGAAATTCAGAGCAATTTCAAGCAAAATGGGGTGAAAACTGAAAACGATCCGTTCGGACAGAAAGAAGCTCAGCTTAAAAATGATAATTTGGAGTTTGTTAGCGACCCTTTCGCCGGAGAGGATCCCTTCAGCGGTAATCAATCGATTAATTGGTTTCAATTAATGTGTTAATAGATTTCATTACTCTATTAAGACGACCCTTTTAGAAGTGATGACCGAACAGCTGACCCATTCTCAGGCGGGTTTGCAAACTTTGCCACTCAGGCCGCAACTGAACCCTTTGATCCATTCGGCATCGGATCTTTTTATACTACTGCCAATAAAGTAAGTTAACTATAAAATTAATAAATGACTTGAAATATTTGAAACAATTGTTGATGAATAGGCCGATCTATTTGGAAACGACTCATTCCAATACGAAGAGACAGCGTTAAGGGGCGAAAGTCCAACACCCGCTTTGCCGCCGAAGAAGAGTAAGGCTCCGCCTCCACGACCAGCACCACCAAAGCATGCTATTAATCCTACGCCTAATACTAACAAAACACCACTTCGAGCCGCACCCGCGCCACCCGTTTCGTCGAATACAGATAAAAGTTTTAAAAATTCTTACGGCTCGTCGAGTCATTTCGATCCTTTCAATGATAACAAGCATCCATTCAACACATCCGCCACGACTGCCACATCAACATTCGCTAACTTTGCCAACTTTGACAATGCTTAATATATATCATACTCATTAGGTGTAATCATTTTAACAATTAATAATTGATGATAAAATAGTAATAAATAAACTAATAAATAATATATAGCTTTATGGTTAGAAAAATTTTTTTCGATAAAAAAAAATTCTTTCTCTAAACCTATTAAATACACAATTTTTTTGACACAACATTTTCTGCCTTAACATTAGTTATTAAGTGCATTAATAATTTTAAATTAACCTTCACTTAGCCATAACCGTGTATATTATAAATAATTTAAAATTTAGGAAATTTTAAATAATGTACAGTAAATATTTATTTTTATTATGTTTTGTTTTAGTGAACCATTAAAACCAATTGTTAATATTGATTTTATATTTAAATAAATTTGAAACTGTTATATATTTTGATTTAAATTCGAATCTTAATTCCTCGTTTAATAAATTTAAAATTTAATGAAAACCTTTAACATTGTTTATAAAAGTAATTTTTTGCCACTGAGGGACTGTTCAGATGGTCTGTCCATTATATAATTCATTAATAATTAATGTTAATAAACAATTATTGTTTTACAAAATGAGTACAAATTCATACAGATATTGACAAATATTGATCATATCTTTAAAGAGCAATTCATAAGAGCAATATTAAACATATATTCTCAGTGAGCAAACAAAGGATTTTGTTATATTTCAGTTTGTAATGCCATGCGCTGACGCTTTCATTAGACATTGAAATAAAAAGCCGAATATTTAATTGTTGAGTAATTTTTGTCTTTTAATTTGAATAAAAATATAGTAAATTTATTTAACGTGCAAAGTTAGACAAAACATTGTGGCATTTTAATGATTTTATTTTTAAAAATATTGTTAATTATATCGGTTTAATTGATTTCGTTAAAAATACTCGAACAATAAATATAATTAATATAATTAAATCGAATATATGTTTCCATAAAAGGAACTTTAATCGGCAAACATTTCAATAATCCATTAATCAGACATTTTAAAAATCTACAGTTTTAGGAAAAGTTACACATTAACGAGTGAAATGCTAATATAAAATAAAACAATAAAATTGAATACAGTTTTTCGTGCCAATAGAATTGATAATTAGAAGTGGTATCTATCAATTTGGCACCAGTTCGCAACCACTAACGATCTTTGCTCCTAAATATTCATTAATAAAATCTTATACAATCGCAACTTATATTTTTAATCTTTGTTAAAGAACAATATGCTCTAAACCATTAAAATTAATTGCAAATCTAAAATATAAAATGTTGCAAATTAATATGAGTAGAAATTAAATAGTAATATGAGAATCTCATCTTAAAAAAATAGGAATGTAAAGAAATAATTACAGTGTGAATATAAGAATTAGAATATACAGTAAATATAGTGTTATATTGAGTTAGAATTTAATAAGTATTTCTCCTTAACCAAACTTTTTGCTCATAATTTCTTCTTCGTTTAGTTGGGTTCGAAAATTCGCCAGTCTTTCTTTGAACTTAACGAACACATCTAAATTTTCGGCTAAAAGCTCTTCCAACTGCTGGGTATAAACATCGACGTCATAATCTACTTCTGAAGTCATTGAAAGAAGTTCTTGATGTGCTCGAGTCCATTGAGGAAAGTTCTGGTAGTATATATGTTTGTATATATAATATATATCAAATTATAGTAAAAAATAAATATATAATCAGTAAAATACACTCACATCAATAACAGTTTTGTGTAAATCGAGCACTTCTTCCTCCATTTCTTGCAGATGCGATATGGCCTCATGAAATGTGTATAAATCATCGGGAAGTTCGTTCGCCTGACAATTATATTTTCAAATTAAAATTAACTTAAAATATCAAATAAATGTGTGAACAATACTAACATTAGAATTATGCAAAATTGCCAAATCGTCACCACTGGCAGACATATCCTCATCACATTCCCCGGCTTTAGTTTCAGGATTATCAGCGCCGAGTTCTTTAACGCGATCCGCATATCTTAATGTATTTAATGTGTGTTCACACGATAACACTCCCGGAGATATCATTGCAATCTATTCGAAGTTTAAAAAAATATTCTAAATATTCATTAAACAAATATTTAAGCCAATAATCATACCATACACGTCCGGGAATTTTCGCCAATAAAGGAATCTCTTAAGACTTGAGTCAATTTACTGGCACGAAATGGCAAGTGAGCGCCCTTTCGCCCCAACGCACGGATACACTCTTTCAAAGCCAAAAGAGATTTGTTGATCTCTGCGCCTTCCATTCTAGTCTGTCTGTTGGCACTTGAAGTGTCGGCACCCCTTTCATTGCCTGCCAAATCAATTAACGAAAACTTGCCTCTCAATCTTCCGTTTGACTTTTTCAGAATCAATTGAAAAACGGCGTGAGAACGCGAAGAATGATTGTTAGCCGACGTAATACCAGACGTACGAATGTTGTTTCCGATTTGAATTAATTTGAGCACATCATCAACCGATTCTACGAGCCTTTCTTGAAGGCCAACCACTTGAACCTGTTGTTTGGCGTCTTCAAGTACTCGAAGTTTTGCTTTTCCGTTTAACAAATCAAATACCTAAAAGTAACAATTAATATGATTAAATTTCTATCCATTAAATGATTATTTATACTTTTCCGCTGTAAATCTCGAAAAAGCTTGCGGTGACCATTAACTCGTCGCTTCTGTATTTAGGAGAACGAAGTAATTTAAACACATCTTTAGCTGCCAACGCGTAAATTCCTTTCGCTGAATCCTGAGCTTTGCCGTGAAAGTCGCCGCCCATCGTATGAGTTTTGCCGCTACCAGTTTGGCCGTAAGCAAAACATGTGGCCATTCCTCCATCAAAAATTGTTTGCACCAAAGGCTTAGCCGTATATTTATAAACTATCTCATTGTCGGCCGACTCATCAAAAGCATAATCAAAACGAAAAATTTGATTTTCTAAATATCGAGTCAAATCTACTTTTTGTTTAGGCTCGTGAACTATTGTCAAGTCTTTATTTGGTATAGTAATCACGTCGACATCCTTTCTTTGCGATTCCTTCTTATTGAGCGGCCTCTTCCTGACGGCCACACAAATCTGATGCACGTCCACGGGATCGCTCGATGTGATTGGCTTGAACTCTAACTGCGCCCTATAGTCTCTGATCATAGATAAAAATTCCCATTGATTTTGGTTTCCCGGTTCGACCGCATTCATTAATTCGATCTTTTCGGCCTTTTGTTCCGCCTGTCGAGCCCTCCGCTCTTCCCTTTGCTTCTTTATTTTATCGACTTCTTTCACAACATTAGATCTTCGACGAGAAGCGGCAGGAATTGCCGACGATTTATGAGTGGTGTGATTCATCACATTAGAGGAGTTAGTATTGTTGACCGACGCCGACACGACCGGCAACGGCTCCAACGCCATACTATTGCCGTTTGCCATCGTTTGACGAGTATTCAACGGACGCACTCTCAGCGAGCCTTTACTGGTCGGGGCAGTGATTCGTTCCGACGGCCGAGCATTTGCTGCCAATGTCTGTAATTAAACATTTTAATTAAATTTCAATGTCCACAATAATCTCTACACAATAGGGATCTCTTTTGAATAACCAATACCTCATTTGTTTGCTGTTAAAAGATAATGAAGAAACGAAGCAAAACAAAAAATGAACGCATAAATGATTGAAACGCAATGCAATGTGAAATCACATGAGACTTACTTTTCTAGGAATGCAAAGCGACTGATTGGCTGTCGGTTCGCTCAGATTCGGATTCAACACGTATATCGATTCGAAGTCGATCTGTTGTGAATAATGGCATTCAATTAGCATATAATCATACAATCGATGCATTAGTGGACGCGTGAGTCAATTCACACCTCTTTGCCTTTAATCTCTTCCGATTCGGACCACTCGACTGTCACGCTCTTACTCTTCCAATCGATATTACTTATGACCGCCGAATGGATGCGTCCTAACAGTTAAGCGCAACATTTAGCTATGCGTGCATAACTTATTCAATCATTAACATTACCATTAGTTCGTTGAATGTCAACATTGAGCCCGACTTGCAATTTAGACATCGCTCACACGTATACGATAATCGCAAAGCACATGAAAGTGAGTATACATTTAGTAAATAAGCGATAAGTTAATAATAAATAGTAAAATGTGAATCAAACATAGCAGTAATGAGTGACACAATACAACACAATACAAACTGTTTCGTTACCAAAATCGGTAAAAATGGTTTGACTGACAGTTTGCAGTTTGTATGCGTTAACAGTAAATGGTTGCCGAGCAACGTGTCGGTCGTCCGCCAACAGCCAATCGCACGCTTTTGTGCGCGCTTTTCATTACATGTTGAGGACTGCATGAAATGTTAAATCTTATCTCTCATTGAAAGCACTTTCTTTCTTCAATGCTATGTCGTATTTAGTACTTCACAACTAATTGATTACATAATTAATTAGGATTTCATTGAGTACTGCACTTCACATTATTTTAATTATTTATAATGTAATATTAATTATGGTTTTCCTGTTGCACACTGTCTTAAATGATATGCCATTGTATTAGAATATCAAACAATTTGTATGTCTAGTAATGCGTGTAATATTTTATAAATTTACACAGTTTTGGTTTAACCGGGTTTGACCTCCGAATGTAATTTATTAATCCGACCGAAATGGTGTTCCCTATGTATAGTAAAGTTTATTTAGCATAGAATATTCTCTAATCTATTCTCTAAGAATGTGATCAATATTAGTATCGATTATAACATATAAGTGCAAATAAACAAATGAAATGAATATAGAAAATACTGATTTTAATGATTACGTAAACGTAGAGTAAATTTTCAGTACAACTGAATATTTGTATCGAACATTATTTACCGAGTTGCCAACTTCAAGCTATTTTAACATTATAAGTTATAATTTACTGTAATTAAAAAAAGTTAAATTTTCTCGGAAGTCATTGTTTACAGTAACTAATAGTTTGATAAAAAAGTTGTGATGAATCAAAATGAATTTATTTATAAATATAAAATGTATTTTACTGTCATTTAGAACTTATTATTGTAGATTTTGTTTGGTGACAAAAAATTAATTATTTTGATAAATTTTATTTGTATTTGCAATTTATTCGTCATTTGATGGAAATAATAACACAAATGCATCAAATTTATATGAAATTATGAAAATTAAAATATACATAAAAGCCAATTAGATATGTTTTTTGGATCAGTAATTAATATACGCTACAAAATTCAAAATAAATATATTAAACATTTTAAATAAAAACATTTGTCCAGCAATGTCCAGGAATTTTTTGTGAAAAAATTGAAAATCAAAGAATGACAAAATAAAATTATGGTCATTCTGCTCGTAATAAATTAATAATTTGTGTGAATAATTGAATATAATAAAAAGCATCTATTTTTTGTATTGAAATGCCAATATTTTAATATTTATTTTTAACATAAATTCTAAAATTTATTTATCATAATAAAAAAGCATAATCTTTTTAGTTTAAAATTAAATTTAATTTTACAGTTTATATATATGATGTTTTGATACAAAAACGGTAGTCAATAATTATGAAAGGATGCATTCAATCAATTATTAGAAAATTTAAAAAGTAATTATTTTGTCATTAATAGTGTTTTAACAAGTTTTTGGGTTCAATATTAATAGATTTATCCCATTCTGTTATATCGTCATCGAAGTGATTATCAAAATTTAGTCTCTGACTAATAATTTTTGAACGATTAATTGGTTCTTTAAAGAGCGTCGGACTATCATTAACACTTGAAATATAAAAGCGTTGAATCGGCGAACTTTGCTTAAAAGACGGCGAACTAAGAGGATCGTCTAAAATAGGTCGGTGTCTGTTGATAACGGTCGTCGAGCAATATTGTCGATCGTATCCAACACTATAAATAACACCAATTAACTAACAAATTGCAGGATTAAATTGTTACATACCGAATGCTATCGAATGAATTGTGATTTGGTGTATACCTCGAATCACTAGAAGTGGAGGAATCCAAGACGAGAGGCTCAATAAATGATGTGTTGCTGTTGTCAAACACATCATCATCAGAATAATTTGACTCCCATTCTGTTGAATGCCTACTATTATTTAGCACATGTGGAGGGGTTTCAATAATAGTTGATTTTTTCTTAATTCTTTTGTATAATTGTTTTATTGGATAACAAATATGAAAGATTAAATTAAGAAAGAATGCAATAAACCAATACAATAACTTCTTTGCATAATTAAGTGTTTTCCTTATTCCAAGTTTTAATCTTCTTAATCTAACTATTTTACAAATATGGGAGTTATTTAACAATTCTTCTGCTGATGGTCTACTTTTGAAGTCTGGATTCATCATTGATTTTATAATACATTTCAATTCGTAGCTAATATCTGAATGAATAATAAAGAAATAATTAGTTCATTCAAATAAATATATTTATAAAATTAAGTCTAAATTGTAAAAAATAAGTCTTTAATATATTTTGATAAGCGAGTACTTTTATATTTTTTGTATTTTTATTCAAGTTATTTGAGATTAAACAAATTAATTAAGCAAATGAAAAATGAAAAAGCCTTGAAATAAATAATTATATTAATTAAGAATTTAAATTAAATACTTTCTGCAATTTAAGCTAAAAGATAGTTTTACTGTTACATAAATAGATTAAGTTTACCAAATTACAGTATATCTATCTATTTAAATGTCAGTAATGGCTTGAGAACGGCTGTAATATACATAATTATCAAAAGCATTGTTTCAATAAAAGTTTATGCAAAATACTAAGACAAATAATAGCTATAAAAAAGCTCTTGAATTAATAAATTAAAAACAGTGTTAACCTTTAAATACAGAGTCAGGAATGTTGCCGTCACGCAATCGATGCCAACCCTCTCCACCACTCGGTAAATCTAAATCACATGCAATTTCTAAAATAGTTATTCCAAGACTGAAAATATCGGCCGCTTTAGTAAAAATTCCTTGCATAAGCTCTTTGGCTAAATATTTAGGATCGCCTTCAGTGGCCTCATTGGCGTCATTCTATTAAAATTTTAATAGAATTAGTTTTTCATTTTTAATAATTAAATGGAAATATCGAAATAGTTCTCACTTTATTGAGATCGAGAACGAGTCCGAAATCTCCTAATTTACACGAGCCGTCACTTGATATGAAAATATTGTCGGGCTTGATATCGAGATGAATGAGATGTTGATCGTGAAGGTGTCGCACGGCTTTGAGCAGATCCACCAAATAGTTCCAAACGACGCGTTCGGGAATGTCGTGATTGGTTTCGGCGAAATCGCTGAGACTTGTCTCGCATAATTCGGTTTGGATGTACAGGTGTTGCCTCTCTTCCCACGCCTTGTAAAGACGCACGCAATTCGCGTGTTTGGGCAGCTTTTCGTGTTTACACACTTCTTCCAACTTTCTCTCGCGGTCTGACTTTCCTTTGAACCTCTCTTTCGATCTCTTAATGGCGTAATAATTGCCGTCTTCTTTGCTTTTGACTTTAAACACGTCGCCGAAAGAACCGCTTCCGACCTTACACTCCACTTGAAAGCATTGCTCGAAATACGACTCTTCGCGACTTTCGTCATAATGTTTACTCAGAGCTAACACAACAACAATAGTTAAATAGTGAAAACAAACATGAATTAAGCGTCAATTACATGAGTCGCTGTTGTCCTTAAAACTGATTGCCTGAGCCTTTTGATAGTTGGGAGCGGAGAAGAATCGGCTGACGGGCGGCACGCTTTTGCTCGGCGGTCGCGGCGGCACTCGCTTCGAGTTCGGTGTCCAAGTGTTTCGTTCCTATCAATCGATTCACTCAATCAAACAAATAACCACAACAACTGTCGTAAACTCACTTTTTTGGTGGTCAACCACTTGTGATCGTTGAAGAAGTGCGGAATAGGACGCGAAGGACTGTTATATGATTGGCTCATTTGTATTGAATTGATTGTCATTTATTATTATTTCGCATTTATCCTTCACTATCAATAAATACATTTATTATTATTTATAATCGCAATCGTTTCGTCGTTTC
>JAQIYA010000666.1:0-17908 GCA_034699355.1 Microtritia minima
TTTTTTTCTTAAATGTCATTTTTGTTAAGATTATAAATTGCTTTGAAGTCACATACAGTATAAAAACTATTAATAAAACTATTAATTTCGAACTTATTTGACAGTTGAGTCGTGATCAGTGATCACCCTTTCAAGTTAATAAAATGACAAAAACCCTATGGTCTAAGTTTTAGTAAATAAGTTTCGCTTAGTTTCGCTAACAATAAATATTTCAATATATAGTAAATTCTTATTTAATAAAATTTGCTGATATCTTTGGTTTATTTGGATTCTTTTGATCTGATGTTCAAATGAATTATTAGTTTGATTTTAACATATCATACATACATTAATGTACTTCAAGTAGTATTAATTTTACACGCTATTCATATCAAAAATAATTACTAAAACCGAAAACAGAAATAAATTTATTTAAGAGTTGTGAGACTCAAATTGTTAACATAAAGCATAAGGTCTGTGCGATATTGTAAAGTAAGCATAAGGTTGTATAAAAACTGTATACTGTAAATATTTTGCGTATAATGTACACCATTTGGTTAAGAGTTTTCTCTAACTTTGTGAGATTTATTTTAGATAAGAATACTTGTAATAAATATTTTACTGTCGAGCGTTACAGGATTTATGATGCATTTGATGATCTAGAGAACTGAATCTAACATTAATTTTCCATTACAAAACTATATAATCCAAAGTCAGATAGAATAAAATGCAAGATTTAGTTTTGACATCATATAATAACTGTAAGGAAAGCAGATCTTGATTTGGCTTTATTTTGTTACAAGTATTGTGCGTCGTTTCACTATAAGGGCACTCTATGTTACATTGATCTCATCTGATAAATGCCTTCATAGAGAGATAGTTTCATTATTTCATTCATTTCAATTGTGAGCTTTGCTATTTTAAAACATACAGTATTTACATTATTTTGTAAAAAATATTTGCTTTTTACATAAAATCATCAAATATAAAAAAGAAGTTTTAAAGATCAAAAATAAAAATATTTGTTTGCATGCATTGATAAACTATTGCTTAAAGTTATTTCTTTAAAGTTTAAAAATGCTTTTATAATCCTTACTAAACTTTTTACATATAAAAATTAGTTGCAAAAAACTGTATAAAATATTTATTAAATATTGAAATAAAGACATATAAAATGTTATTTAAATTTTGAAAGATCTGCACATAGTTTCTACACATTTAGTGTAAAACTTTATAGTTAGCTTATTGTATCTCATTAGTTAACAAATACTCGGCCAACTCAAAACACATCTTTCACTTCAAAAATGTGTACCTAAATAGGTATTATTTGTCGGTCACTTGCTATCCTTTATTTTGTTGATGTAAGGTAGGGATCATACATAAAATGAATAAAGAGTAAAATATATGACTTCTAAAATATTATTATATTAATAATCTAAAACTTATTGCATAACAGAAAAAAAACACGACAAACATGAAACAAAATAGATAGTTATTGAAAGATAATGTTTAAGTGATTTAACTTATTACTTAAAGCTGGATAAGCTTAAAAATACAATAATTCGTATTTCAAAATTACTTTATTGAAATATAATGTATTAACTAAGATAAAAAAAATAGTATTTGTTATCATTTTGATGATTTGAGATGAAAATGATGGCGAAGAGTGGTGTTAAATTATATGAGCAGTTTTTTTCACCATCTCTTGTATCGATTTTTCAATTATACTTAATCTCTATAGAAACACGTTTATTTCTGCATCATTTTCAACAACAAACACTATCTCTTATGAGTAAAGAGAGTATATTTCGGCATAAACTTTGATTACAAAGTTTTAATTAGTATTAAAATATCAATGTTTACTGATTTTATATTAGGAATTTTTAGCTTATTTTGTGTTTGGCAAAAGCAAGCTTATGGATTTGAGATGTCCGGGTGTCTGTCCGTCCGTCCGTCCGTCCGTCTTTACCCTCCCCCCCCCTGAAGAAGGAAAGGAACCTATAGTTTAAAAACATCTGTTTTTAAATAAGATTTTATCAATTTTTGTTACATTTTCAATAAACGCATACTTGTTTAAACAAATTTACTTTTTTTTAATTTAAATTTTCCATAATATGCATTTAACATATATTAAAATGTTAACATTATTAACACATTGAAACTCACCAAAGAAAATTTATCGAAATGTTCAACATATTTCAAATAAATTATAAAAATCACAGGAAAACATTGTTAAATGTAAAGATTTATAACACTGAAAAAACTTTTTGTGTGCGCAGTCATTGTGTTGGTTGTAGTCTAAAGTCAGTTAATCTATATAATCATCGACATGCTTATTGTAAAAGAAATTTAAAATTCAAACATAAAATAATATCCATCAATAATCCAGATTAACTCATTTTTATTGTAATAAATAATGAAAATTTATTTATTTAATTTTTTTTTATTTTATCTTAAATTCCAAATTTTAATTGTATTTTGGCAAATATTTTGGATCAATATTTTTGTTAATTAACTTGATTTAAAAAATTTTAAAACACCGGATTTAATAAATACCGAAAAAACGTCTTACTTTAGAAGAAAAAAAAACTTTAGATGTTTGATATCGCAAAAGTTAAACATTAAAATGTTTTCTAAAGAAAATATTTAAGGCAAGATTAAAAGATATTGTTGTTTAATTTTAAAAAATCAATAATCTTAAAAGTAAAGCAGTAACAAGTTATTACATATTTTTTTTTTGTTTAAAATAGTTAAAGTATTTCTAATATAAAAAACGCGTTGTAAATCGTAAAATTAAATGATCCAATTTGATGACTAAATGGTTTAAGTTATCTACAAATTCACGCCAAACACTCCACAAAGTTTGTTAAATAAAATCCAAAAGTGTAATAACACGCATAGTTTTTTATTTAAATTTATTTACTCTTATTAAATTGTGTTTATTATATATCATGTATTAAATTTTATGCATTTAAAGTAAGTATTATATTTAGAAAGAGTATTTAATCAAAAGAAATAATAAATATAATTAAATCTATTTTCTTAAACAACCAAAAAATATATTTAATTTTATTGTTATTTATTTTATTTAATTAATATTTTAAAAGTTTTTATAGAATTTCCATTATTAATTATTATATACAATATATCTAATCAATATCTAACCCTTAGCTTACGGCATGTACACACTTACTGTCGACTTATATTAATTAAAAATAGAAATTAAAATTTAATTTAAAAACGAATTAAAAAACACAATAGAAATTGACCAATAATTAGATGATGTTTTAATGATTTAAAGATAATTAAATGGTAATAATAAGTTCTGTTACAGAAATTATGCTTTGTTTAAATTTTTCGATCACTACTAATTCAAAGTTTAAATATGTTTACAATAAAAGCAATTGTTTCGCATTTCTGCAGTTTTGATAATATGTTTCAAATAAATTTGTAGTGAAATAAAATTGAATGAAATAGAAATAAAACAATATTTAGTTTGGTTGCGAAATGCATGCTTTTTGTCCGATGGCTTATTAGCGCCAACTCTAGTACCATAAAAGTCGTTATGCCATGTTATGCCAGCACTGGGAAACATTTAGTTCAGCAATTTTTTATTGTTACGTCTCTCTTGTTATTACCGGTATTATGCATTCAGTCTTATGTTTAAGTAGCGAAAGCATACCACGTTTAAGACTCTTTGCAAATGTATGTATACGTATGTAAACGCCAATATTCTATCAGTTAGTGTTTACCTATTCTGCAGTAAAGATACGCTTTTAAACTTTGATAAACATCTATGCTTTAATGTTGCATGAAATGCATGAAATGATTATAGTCGGCGACACATCGATTATACTGCACACACACTGCACGTCTAAATCACATTTAAATTATTTCTCTTCACGTCAGTGTCTGCTAACTCTT
The DNA here is from genome assembly GCA_034699355.1 of Microtritia minima. Classification (NCBI taxonomy): domain Eukaryota; kingdom Metazoa; phylum Arthropoda; class Arachnida; order Sarcoptiformes; family Euphthiracaridae; genus Microtritia; species Microtritia minima. Next base: position 3,904 of record JAQIYA010000666.1, read on the forward strand.
ACCATACGATGTATTTTTAAAAATATTTTACTATTCACAAGTAAAATATTGTCGAAACGAACTTTTGTTTTATTTATTTGAAAATATTTTAATTAATTGATTAAATAACTGAAACGTAAGTTCAATCAAAATTCTTTAACACTTGTAAACATGTGTAACATTGTATGTAAACTTTTTTTTAAAAAAATTATTGGAATGAAATCGAAGAATTGTTAATAATATTAGATTATATTTAATGACAGTCAGTCATAATTAGATATCGAAAGGTTAGTGTTTACTTAAATGATCCTAATACAGTAGATACTCGATTATAGCAGACCGGATAATAGCAAATTTCGATTATGGCAACGGTTTCTAAAAGCACGGATTGACTCTATGCGGGGTTATAATGTTAAACGTACTCGATTATAGCAGAATCGATTATAGCAAATATTCAATAATAGCAAAGGTTATAAAGCGCACGCATTAGTATAACTTATGGTTCGATTATAGCAAAAATAAAATTATTTGTAAATCATGTGAGCTTTTTGTCAATAGTAAGGACATATTCCTAGAAAGGATCAATACTTCAGGTGTTATACTTTTTTTAGGAATAAGCTTTTGCTTATCATTTTGATCACACCAAGTGTGATCTGTCACGTATTTTGTTATAGAAAGCAATGCATTATTTATTGTTAACTGATTTAATGATTTTGTTTAGTAGTATTGAAAAGGTATTAATAATTAAACATTTTTAATTTGTTTGATTATTAAATTATTGTTAATTAGCAATGAGCGCAATTTTAACTCTATCAAAATGATTCAGATAATGTCACGTGTTTGAAGTAATTGATAAATTTGAAATTAATTTATATAAACCTAAAAATTTAAAGCGAATTACTATTAAACAATGTTTCACTGCTAAATGATTAAATTAGCATTATTGTCATTTTCATTACCTTTTTAGTAGCATTAAATAGATTAAATTTAAATTAAAAATGTTTATTTAATCACTTCGATTGACAACGTTCGTATTTGTAGTTCTTCATCAAAAAATAACGAAACTTAAAAGATAAGGTCCCGAAGAAAGCCGAAGCTAAATATTTTCTAAAATATTTTCTAGTTGTACAAACTTTTTGTACCAAAATTTTTAAACTGTTCTAAAAAAATTAATCAAATTAATTATTCGGTTTATGCCATTATTTTTCGATATATTACTCAATATATTCGCTAAATTACTAAACCCCAGATCTCCAGAAATATAGAGGATTTAGGTTTTAATTTTAGGTAAAATTTTCACAAATTGATTGAATAACCATTAATTTAAGTGAAAAAATTCTCCCTATATTAAAATTTATATAGAAGATTAAATTAGTTTTTAAAAATATACTTAAATGATAATCAACTTGTAAACAACAACATTTTTAAAAAAGTTACAATAGCTATATGTTATTATATGTTTGGTTCCAATAATCAGTTCATATCATTGATTACTTAATATCATTGAAGTTCATATCAATGATTACTTTTTAAAATTAGGTCTATGAGACAGGGATTTTATTTATGAATTTGCTTCGTATAACCGTTTACTTCATATGATCAAACTTCATGTGATCGCTCGACAACTATAGTTATTATCATAAATTAAACGAAACGTGCCTAAAATTTATGCGAATTTAAACACAGTTTGAACATAATGTTATTTTACTAAAATAACTGTTATATCTAACTAAGTTATGTTGTATTAATTGCTGTAATATCCATCTAACTTTAAATATTACTTATAATTTGAATTTATTTTTAGATGTAATAAATAAAACAAGTATATATAGAGAATTCAATTTTTATAAAATTTTGAGCCATTAAACATATTTTGATTTATTTTTAAAAATTGTTATAGTTTTCAACACATTTGATGAATCAAGTGTTTGTTTTCACAATGATATTTCTACTTTTACCAATCAATTATTGGAGAAATAAATACACACTTTACTCTAATATAATACTAAATTGCCAAAAAAATAATTTAGAAATAAAATATAATAAAATAAAAAAATTTAAAGTACGATTTGCTGCCAACTGATTGTTATTTCAAGCCTGTCATTGTGAGTAGAGTAACAAAAATATGTTTGAAATATTGAAATAACACTTTGCTTAATATCTGTCATTCGAAATAATTTTGACAGACTTTTAAAAATTGCTATTCAGAAAAGAATAAACAATAGTCATTGTAAAAGTCATTTTGACACAAATAAATTTACTATAATATTTATAATAATTATTAAATGTTTTAATCTAATATTATTTATAATTTGATTATATAATTCGAATAATTTATAAATTAATAATTGCTTTTGTTTATTCAATAAAATACTTTTTTTTGAATTTTCATATAAATAAGCATAATATAAATAGAATTTTTAATTTATTTAATTATTAAAAGTTAATAAATCGAAACATTTACTAATAAATTAAATTAAATTTTATATTTAAACATTTTCTAAATTCAAACATTGCACAAAAAGTTATAATGCAATAGCAACGCATTGAGTGACATCAGTTGTGAATTATGTAAACTAATGTTATTATAAGAATTATATTTCTGATATGAGGAGAAATAAAAAATAACACAACTTTCAAAAAAAGCAAATAAAAGTCCGATATCTTGACTGCTACTAAAAATTTATTTTTGACTTACAAAATAAAAAAAATCATAATGTGTTTTATTTTCAATAATGGTTTTTCTTCAAAATATTATCAAAAATTTTGACGAGATATGAACGCAATTTAAAAGTTAAAAACACAAATAAAACTCATTTATGACACACCATTAAAACTGACCGGACTTTCAAACTTAGAAAAAGTGTTTAGTAAGGCTTTTATTTATTGTAAACAGTTTTATAACTGTGAATATTTTGATCATCAAAACTTAAGCCATATCTACAAAATGAAATGCTATTATTATGATCTGGCAATAAAGAAATATGAAAATATTCTTTCGGGATAACCATTATATTATTCATGAGTGAGTCTAATGGATCACATAAGAGAGTACTGCGAGTTATTCTATTCCGAGAATTCGATTTCAGAAATGAATAAAACTATTTTGAAAAGATATGTAAAACGAAAAATAACAAATAAAATACAATCTTAGCGCGTATTATGTCTGAAAAGATAATTTGCAATTCAAGATTAAAAATGATATCTCATTTATTTTTGATAACATATTGAATACAAACTATTGAAATATACAAACATTAATTATATTTTTATAGTAAGTTTTTAATATTTAAATAAAAACACAAATTATAATATTGTTTATCGATTCTATCATTTCTATACTCTTATGCTTCGAATAATTTTGAAATTGTTGCGCATAAGTATTTCTAATTTTCCTAAATTATTAAATAGAAATAATTAATGAACAAAATTATTTTAATATTACACAGAAATCATAGCTAAATATCTCAAAATAAAATTAAAATATTAAACTATATGTGGCATATATTAGGGAGAATTTTCGTAATCGATTTTAGTCACACACTCGTGTTTACATATTTAATGTGTTTATTAAAAAAATAGTGTTACGCTACACTCGCTTCGCTCGTATTAAAAAAAATTAATTTTTAGTAAAATTTAGATATCGCCTTCATTGGCATCGATCATATCAAGCAATTTAACGCCATTACCATTTAAACTAAACTTAATGGCACTCAAAACAGTCTTCTCCTTAACTGTTGACAGTCATGTAAATTATAAATCGCTTCGAAATAATGCAACACATTATGTAAAACAACACAACAATGACTTTTAAGGCTGTAATCTATGCAATTAAATGTTATTTTTAAAACTTTATAGAATATTTTATAGCAGTAGACCTCATATTTTTCAACAAAAGGGTACAAACCGTGAACAATGAGTCAAACTTATAGAATGATTTGAGACTATTATTTTGCAAATTTGATAGGAATTTCGACAAAAACTCATTGTTCCGCTTTTTAAAATTATAAACATTTTTGAATACAGCCAAAGTATCATTTTTATGAAATCGATTTGAATTTTGGTGTTCATAAAATGCGTAATATTAAAGTATAAATTACATTAAAAATAAGCTGAAAATTATTCAATTATATTTAAGTATAAAAATTAATGCTAAATAATCTGAAAATATTAATTATTTAAATAAATCAATGTTTTTGTTCGTTTTTAATTAATAAAAGTATTTACTGATACTTCATTTGCCTTATTTAGAAAATCATCAAAATAAATGTCTCTCACTGGAAGAATTTTTGTATTTCATTTAATTATTAAAAGTATCACTATTTGAAGTATCATCATTTCTTATTTTGGCTTTTTTTAGTAAGTTCACAAAACAAAGTTTATTTATTTTATGAAGTCATAAAATGAATCATTTTTATTAAGAACCTTAGAAAACGATTTTTGCAATTTGGGTACTAAATGAGACAATTTTGTCATTTAAAACTTTTGTGTGTCCGTTTGTCTATTTCTCCTATTTTGTAAACGAAATAACTATTCCATCAATTAATTCTCCAAAAAAATTCATAGTTTTTAGAATTGAGAACAAAGCCTAACAAGAAAGGTCTTTTGAATTAAAATGAAGCTTAAATAAAAAAATAATAAACAAATAAATAATCAATTTTAAGTTAATGTGGTTTTATTTGTTTTTAAAAATGTTTAATAAACATAAACTTCGCTTCAATAGCCAAATAACATTTCTATTTTACAATTTTACTGTAAAGTACTATCTGTTTATTTATGAAAATGATGTTTTTTCATACCTTAAGCATAATTATTAATATAATTGTAATTTTATTATAATTGTATAAATTTAACTCTAGAAAATTTTCATTAAGTCTTCACGTTTCCATATTAATTCCTTATAAATGTTAAATAATTAAAAATGCGTGTTAATTTCAAAATTAAAAAGCGTACAAATTAGTGACATCATTACAATTACATTTGCATTCGTTGAGCGGCAGCTGTTTGTTCGACTTGCGATTTCGGACTCTTAATAGTTTCATCGACTGATAATATAAGACACGCCGCTTCGGTGGCCGCTATAATCGCATTCGACTTGACCACTGCCGGCTCCCAAACACACGCTTCGAAATTATCGGAAACGTCTTCACGATTAATATCCACTCCGAACCACAATCCGCTACTCTCGGAGTGTTTTTGGCGGAGTTTATTCAAGATGTTAGTGGCGTCAAAGCCTGCGTTATCACACAGCTGTCGGGGAATTATCTCAAACGCTTTAGCCATAGCGCCGATAAGTAGCTGTTCTTTGCCGGCAATAGTGCGCGAATGGTTTCTCAAATACTTGGAGAGCTCCATCTCGACCGCTCCTCCGCCCGCAACGATCGCGTCGTTTTTGATGGCTCGCCGCACAATCATAATCGCATCGTGAAGAGACCGCTCTGTTTCTTCTATAAACTGTTCCGCACCTCCTCTTAAGATTATTGTCACTGTTTTGCTGTTCGGACATCCGCTGAATATGTTATATCTATTATAATACTAATATTTTATTATTATGTTCGCTTCAAAAAACTAAGGCCTGTAATAATAATTTGAAAACAAACCACTCTCTGAATCGATTAACTAAAATTAGTTATCATTGCTATACCACAGTGGTAACAATATTTGTCAACTATTAAGGGACAATATATGACTAACTGTGGATTATCTTAAATTTAACAATTAAGTAACTTATGTCAACAAAATTCCTCATTCAAATTAAACACAAAACATGACAGAAATGCATACAATTCGACTCTGATATTAAATTAACGAATCCATGCATTTTACAAATTAAATAAATAAATATATAAATGCAGAGCACGCATACCTCTCTCCTCCGATTTGCGTTTCCTCGAAAGACTCGCAATTTCCTAAATTGGAATCATTCAAATCATAAACAGTGGTCAATATAGAGCCGCCACAGGACTTCATAGTGCGCTTCATGTCGTCTTCGGGCACTCTTCCGGCGCAAAACAAGTCCCTATCGGCGAAGTACTGTGTGGCCACATCGCCGATCGGCAATTTCGAGAGAACCACTTTAGCGCCGCTTTCATAAATTTTCTTCAACTTGTCGTAAAGAATATTCCACTCCGCGTCCACAATGTTCTGATACTCCTCAACGCTGTCCACTCGCACTTCGGCGTTGTCTTTCTCGGCCTTCAACTCGAGCTCCACGTTCAACATCGCTATCTTTGGGTTCGAATACTTTTTCGGTTGCATTTCAAAGCCTGCGTACGAAAATGTCTTCTTGAAGGCTACGCCCGAAATCAGTTGCGACTCTTCGAGACCTCCGCCCTGAACTTTCTTAATGCCAATCATACTGAGGGGCAACATATCGTCCAACTGAGTCACCGCTTCGACAACCATTTTCGTGAAGAAATTCTTCTGCTGTGATATCAATTTTGAGCTCAACGTTGTGAGCGCGCACTTCTCCAATAACTCGCGCTTTAATTTAATGTCATTTTTCGTGAGATGGACAGCGATTTCCTTCAGTCTATTGAGTGCCAGTTGACAACCATTTCGATAACTCTTAATTATGACCTGCGGGTGAATACCCTCTTCAATGTACGGTTTGCATTGCTTGAGGAATTCGGCCGCCAGTATGGCCACAGTCGTCGTGCCGTCGCCGACCTTTAAAACATTTACTATTCAGTGTTCGTCTCTTATAGAGATTTCTTAGTCAAACAATGGCTAACAAATAAACTATTTTCTACAAAAGCGACATTTTATGCCACAATTGTCACCCAATATCGCATTGAATGCGGATATCGAGTAATTAGTTGTGGGATAGCGTAAGAGAAGTGTCATCACTGGCGACAGACCTCGTCGTCCTGAGACTTGGCGATGTCGACCAACGTCTTGGCGGCGGGATGTATGATATCCAACTGCTTCAAAATGGTGGCGCCGTCGTTCGAGATGGTCACCGCACCCTTCCCGTCCACGATCAGCTTATCCATGCCTCGCGGCCCTAACGTAGTCCTCACCGCTTCGGCGACCGATTCGCACGCCGTTATATTACTGATGAGTTGCGACTTTCCCTGATTTGATTCCGTGCCCTCTTTCAGCAGAATTATTGGTGCCGACTATAGACCACAGCATTTCGTTAATTGTTTGCTTATTACTGCTACGATTAACACTTACCATCATTTTCATTGTGGTTAGTGGTGGTCAACGCAGTGGTCTAATAGAAAGTGAACGCAAACTGAATTAATGGTAGAAAACAAAAGCACGTTTCGTGAGTCAATGCAATGCTTTGGCGATGAATGGTGTGAACGGTGTGGTCGACAGCTGTCCGACAATTACGTCCTTTAATGACGTTGCGATTCAAACAATAGTTCGGAGCGACGAATAGGAATGCGATCGCTATCATTCAAATCAATACTATAATGCGATTTTGTTGAATTCAAGTTAACATTAATAGGATTTCATAAAAACGTAATTAAAGATTAGAATAATAAATACACGAGAATAATATAATTTGAAATTTTCCAATAAAATATTTATTTTAAAAATATAATTCATATTTTAAATCGAATCAAAGATTAATTTTATAAAAAGCAATTTGGAAAATAGCGGATAACTAATGAGCGCATTATACGTATCTTCAATTTTTAAAAACTTTTGATACGAATTTTATATTTTAGAGTTATATATTCTTACTTTATTTTTAAAAAGTGATTCGAGAATCACTTTTTCATAGAAATACAAGACTTGTGGGCGTTTCATGACCTCCATTGACATCGGTTGGCAAAGCCTTCTATCAAAAGATTTGAATAACACTCACAAACAGGAAATTGAGACTAACTTTTATTTATTAAAAATAATAATAGCGGTCCGCTGTTTGTCATTAACATTAAAGAGAAGTTCTTAGACTGAAAGTTAAAGCAGGACTGAGCTCTTACTTATATATACAATACTTTAAATACAGAACAACATATTAACAGTTCAACAATTAATTAAACAGAGTTTGCTCATTAAATATCTTCAACTTTTACTTTTAAACTCTCGTCAAGAGTAGAGATGATCAAAAGCTCAGCTCAAGGGGTGTGCGCTCAGCTTTCAGCTCAATCTTTTAAACCAAAAAATTCAGCTTCAGCTCGAGTCACAGCTCAGCTCAATATGTGAGCTGAAGCTCAGCTCATATCAGCTCAACGATATATTTGTAGCACAGTATGCCTACAAATGTTATGATCCTTTTCATAGAAATGGTAAAATTATTTTGTGCATAATAGCCAACCTGTCTGACCAAAAGTATGCATTTCAAAAAATATTCACATATATATCTGAAAATAATGTTTCAAATTATATTTAGCTTCAGTTAAAATATTATTAAAAAATTTTCTAAGTTTAATATTAAAATTAAATCAAGATCAGCTCAGCTCAGCTCAGCTCAAAGCTAAGGTCACTGAGCTGATGATCATCTCTAGTCAAGAGTATAGTGTTTTTCCATTGTTTACTGGAGTGTTATTTTGATTCCTAGGGTTTGAACAGTGATCGCATTCGTCATTTCGATTCATTTTCATTTTAAAGCCACGGAAACAATGACTAGTAATTTATATTATAATTCGAGAAAAATTATCAATAAAATTAGGATTATTCGAAATAAACATATCGAACATAATTTGAAATTGTTAGTGAATATATTTGATTAGAAGTGATTAAATGTTAAAGCATTTAAAATAACTACTCGAGTGAGCGAGTGATGGATGCGTAGGCTTAGAACAAACGCTCTGTTTTTCAATAAAGGATTGCGAAGATTAGGCATCAAAGGAAGACTACCATTAAGGACGCTATGAAGCTCTCGATTAGCTCGCATTTGCTCCTCAAAACATCGATAAAGCGCGTTAAAGTTGTCAGCATTTTAACCATGTCTTTGTCATGTGTTCGACTCGACCTAAATTCGATCTAAAATTGACTATTAAACCAATATATAAATAAGTAACGCTTTCAGTGTGCGTACAGAGAGAGCGCTACAAATGTGTACATAATTGATCGCATCAAACAAGAAAACAATACGATATCATTGCTTTTTTGTCGCTATATTCCGCTCTTAAGCTGCTTTTAATTCCCAATTACGTTCAATTTATGTTTTTAGTCAAAGCCTATTGTATTTTACTGTTTGTTCTTGAATGCATTATTTTGATTGTTTATGTGCACAATAGCACCAATTGTCAGTTTAAGCTAATTGTTTATTTTTAATAGCTTTAATGTCAGACATGTCACTATTTAAATGAATTCTTATAAACTATTATTTCATTCTTATATTGCAAAGTAAAACACTTTTTAAACATAATCAAACATTCATCACATTTTACATTCTTCACTACTTTTTTATTAACAATATGATAATTCAATACAATATTATTGATTAAATTTTTAAAATTTTATTAAATTGAAATTTTTGTCAATCTCAATATTCAAGGATAAGAAAATAATGGTTATTTATTATTATATATAATATATATGTACTTTATATTATTATATATATAAATAATATACTAATATTTTAGACCTTTAACCTCAAACAGTTGTAATAATTATTTTAAAACATAATATGTCTGCTGGACATGTGGCCAATCTATGGCAAGCAAAAAGTGTTGACAACGGCTGCCACTCGAAGGTTTAATACCTCAAAAAATTACACCACTTTCGCCCCAATTAATTGAATATTTTAAAAATAATTTGTTTTAACAATAAGATATCAGATAAACAAGTCATACCCTAAAATTTCCATTATAATAGTAACCCATATAATACTCGTTTAAATATTAAACAAATTTTAAAAATATCCATTATAATGAGCATAGATTAGGTACAATTTTCTACGTTATGAAATAAAACTAAAACTTATTAACTATAAAAACAATGAAATACTACTCTTTGGCAGCGATTCAGAAGTATAGGAAACAGATTAGAATTAATTAGAAACTTATAGATTTATTTCAAACTAATATTAAGAGTGAATGTGATATTTTTGATTAAATTTTATATGTATAATACGCGGCATAGATTTTACAATAAATTTAACATTTTATTTTATAGATAATACGCGTATTATCATAGGATTTTTAGGGTATTATTATTTTATATTTACTCTACTGTACCATAAATTAATGCTTAAGCATTGGAGTTACTGACAGTCTTACAGTTTAAATTCGGTTGACTTATTTTAATTGGTTAGTTGTTCATTAAATTTCATTGTGTCGCAAAGCCTTTGTTTTATACAACTAATAATTTATTTGATATTTTACTTACAAATTAATTAAATATAAACGCAATAAAGTTGTTAATTATTAAAAAATGTTTAATCATTTAATCTAAATTTAATCACGAGATGTTTCCTTAATTTAAGCCCATTGTCATCATCAGCCAAAAACACTTCAAATGATTATGTAATAAAATATGAATGTGTATCACTAATTGATAGAACTTATAGAACAAAGTTTATTTAAATTTAATACAAAGTTAATGTCATATTCGAAAACTATTATATTAAATGTGGAAAATGAAAAAAAGGCCTTAATTAGAAAAACTTTAAGTTCAAATTTATGTTCATGTGTCAAATTCTCTACTGTATTATAATTCAAATAAGTTATATCGAAAATTATAAATAATAATTTATAATTTATAATGTATACTAATTAGTAATTATGAAAATATTTCAATGTAAATAAAACAAATTTTTCACTTTGCATTATGAGATGATTTAAATATGATTTTATTATTTTGAACATACATTAAGTACATTAAGTACATGATATTGTTATTTATTAGGAAACCTCTCGCTTTGCCATTGCATTCAAAGTAAGTTTTACATAAAAATTTAATAAAACAATAATGTAATATTAAAATATAACGCTTAAGATGCGATATTTATCATGTTTATAATCATAAAGATTTGATTGAAAATATTTTAAAGAATAGTTTTTATGTGTATCTGTAATGGAAATAAAGATCAAGTTTATAATAAAAGATATATCGGAGAAACAAAAAATACTTTTTATATTAAATTTTCAGAATATAGAAACAAAAGTTGAATTATTTCTCGAATAGCTTAACATGTTTTAGATTTTCTTCATATTATTGATTGAGATAATTCAGAGATATTAAAAACAACAAACAATACTGAAAGAGGTAAAAATCGTAGACAGAAAAATATTCAATTTTTTGGACATCAAGTCTCGCAACGAATCAGTTGTTGAATTGAAGAGGAATAGGAGTTTTGCCTTTTCTGAACGTCTTTAAAAATTTAAACAATCAAAAAACTGTCACGAATATTATAAGTAAGAAATTTAAATAATAAAATTTATAATTCTGACAGTGGGCTCAAAATGTTTAAAAATTTATATTTTGAATTATTGACAGAGATTTATAATATTTGTCATCTTTTAAATTGGAATTATGTTTATAATAATCCTTTATAATGGCTTACATTTTAAAAACATAGTTCAACTCAATTTATAACAAAGAGTTATTGTTATAATTGCATCGCAAATTATACTGTTATATTGTTATTTTCTTTATATTGTCAGATATGAAATATTAACTTTGTTTTAATCCCACACATGATCTCCACATAAACAAAATTCATGATTATTTGTTAAATAAGATTTTAAAATTAACTCTAACTTTGCTTAACGTTTTAAATCTGATTAACTCTAAGTTTCAATCGATGAAATGAATATTTATAACAATATTTATTGCAAAGAAATTTCGAATATTTTTATATAAAATTTAATTCAGTGCGAACCTATATGTTTCTTAACGTTTATTTGCTCAAAAACAAGTTTTGTTGTTATAAAAATTCTTGAAATCAAAAAAGCGAATCAAAATGGATATAATTCTGTCTGTCATCTACTTTTCTTTTTTTTCAATAAAGCGAGAGGTTGTAAAGATAGATGAAGAGATATACTAAGATATACTTATCGTTAGTGTTATATCCATAACTAGCTTTTGTAAAAAACTTTAACAGTTAAGTCTATCTATATATTTTTAAAAATTAAATAATTTTAATAAATAAAGTAAAATTTGATAAAGAAAGAGTGAAAACACTGAAAATAGAGTACAATAATCATAAAATATAATTACAGTTGGCGACCGATCATATGAAGTGGTTTGGTTTCAGGAATTGCTTCATATGATCGATCCTTTCATAGGATCGGTTCAAAAGAAAAAAATCATTCAAAACATTAATTTCTTTATTTTATTCATTCAATTCAAACATTATGTAAAAAAGTCAGTTATTAAGGTTGTTTTAAAGCTTTGAATGTATTTTCATTAATTCGTAGTCGAATGTCAATCAAATGCTGGTCAACAATAAATTACAAATCCTAATTTTAATCTAGTTTTCAAACAAATGTTTGATTTAAAGTATGTGAGAGATTTACTAACAAAGCCATGACAAATGTTTCTTAGAATTTAATGCAGTACTAATAAACTTAACTCGTTATAAGTTAAAAGCTTAATAAAGCTTTTAACTTATTGAGCATATTTATTCAAATACAGTTCATAACAAATAACATTTCATATCATTGATCCCTATTTACATGTATTTCTATATGTTTGGTCCCAAAAATCAGTTCATATCATCGATTGCTTCATATCAATGATTAACCTTTTTAACATCAGGTCTATGAGACAGTGATTTTGGTTAATGAATTTGCTTCATATAATCGATTACTTCATATGATCGGTCGCCAACTGTATTATAATTCATATCCTTTTTGAGATATTTTATTTTATTGTTAGTGTCAAAATATAATTTTTGTAAAGATTGTTTTTGGCGACATAAGCTATTCGAGATAATGATATTTGGGATTTGATCAAAAATCATTTTTCTTCGTGAATTTTACGAGTTTATTATTTTACAACATAAATATAAATATAAATTATTCTATATTTGAATAAAATTTTAAAACTTAGAAAAAAATTCAATGCTTATATTTTATATTTTGCAAATTAAAATGGACATCTTTTATATATTGAAAATAAAATTTATATTGACATTTGTATTTTTTGGCCGAAATTGAACTTAAAATTCTAATAAATGACATTTTATAAGAATAAGAATAATACAAGAATACAGGACACGTTTAAATTTATTATTATAACAGGCCTTCTTTTCTATAGTGAGCTCGTTGTCTGCTTTGTTGGCTATTTTCCATTTAAAGAGTAGCAATAAAAATGTAAATTATATTTAATTAATAATAATAATTTATATTGTTATCATAAAGACATAAAACCGATAAATAATTATAAGTAGTTAATAAAATTATTATTGTTAACAAATTTGTTGATGCTTTTATTAAAGGATTTATTTCATAAATTACATAACATTTTTAATTTAATTTGATTTTAATTCAGCCCTAATAATGTTATATATTTGATTTGTAGATGATTTTACTTCGCCTAAAGTTAGTTTATAAATTTAAGATATCTGTCTGCCTGTCTGTCATATATCGGTTTTATGTGTAGAAATATTGCACAATGATTACAAAAAAGATTTTTATAGTTTTGAAAAGTTCGGAATATTTACTTCATTCACGTTATAAAAACATAAATATCAAAGCCATAAAAATATTTTCTGCTAAATGAGGATAACTGTTGCATTTGATTTCAATATTTTTATAATTACATTACATTTCTTAAATATCCTTATATATAAGAATATATAATAGAATATATATATAATAAAATCATAAAAAATAAACTAAAATAAAAGATTCAAGTATTGAATATAAACTTTATATTGGTATAAAGTTTACAATATAAACTTCTAAGAACTGTATTTACCAAAATTAATTTTAATTTAAAGCTAATTTTCGTTATAAAATTTTGAATTACTAAAAGCCATTGAGTAGAGTTAAGTTGAGTAGTAGAGTATTTAATTAAATCTAAATATTACTTAGGATTGATTTATTAGATTTTAAATTATTATTTTTTATTATCCTATAATATATGCTTACATTTTATTTAAAACTTACGCTTT
>JAQIYA010000667.1:0-17898 GCA_034699355.1 Microtritia minima
ATAACGTTTAAGTTTATTTATTTATCTATAATATTCATCTTTATTTATTATTTTGCCACAATCTAATAAGTCTAAGTGAAAAATTAAATTCAGATGAAATTAAGAGCTTTTTTCTTTTATATAATAAAATTTAAAATATAAACTCGATGTAAATGTAATGTGATTTACATGTAATTTGATGAGAATTTTCATTTTCAATTATAATCAAACATTCTCTCCACTTGTGTTTATATATATAATTTGGGTTTATTATAACTTTAGCGAAATATAATCGCTTTGATTTGTTTGGCGCTTTAAGTCCATTTATTTATTTGTTAGAATGGTGTGGTTTTATTTTTTTAATAAAAATTATCAAATATATTATTAAACTATCTATTTAACAATACTCTTATAATCTTACTAAACTTACATTTAGCAGCTAATACTGGACAACTTGTCTAACTTATTGGACATGTTTGGCATCAACAAACTGTACCAAAATGGGTAATATATTGACGTCCCTTTCCATCCTCTTTTCTCTCTGACCCGACATTTAGATTTTCACAAAAATTCTCACAAAAAACCTTTTCTTTGAATGATTTCGTTTGTAATCTTTTATAAACTTTTGGGTATTTAAACTTTTTATCACTAGAGGTCAGACAAGCTTTACAGTATTTTTCCAGCTTTTTTCTTAATTTGTTTGACATTTAATTTCAATAAAAAAGCGGTAATGAATTTGATTTATTTCACAATAAGTATTAATTATTATTTAACTTAAGATTAAGTCATAAATATCTTAATCGCGACAGCGAAACGATGACCGCAATAGCAATGAATGGTATTTCAACCGAATTAAAGGCCGAAAACATAGGACTCGCCGCTCGACTCGAAGACACAAATTCACATAAATTTAAACATCTGTTTGGAAAATACCGCAAATTTCTGACAGTTTTGGTGAACAGCTGTGAGTGTTGTCAAAGATAGGAATTGAGAGTCGGGTTGAGTGAACTCGAGAACGAGTACGAGAGTATGGCTCGCGATATGAGTTTGAGTGGAGATGAAGACGAGTGACCGTAAAGAGACCTTTACGTGACCGTAAAGTGACCGAAAAATATTTGTTTACAAAAATTGTTATACATGTATATAAAATCGTATTGTTTATAAAAGGGATTATTTTCGATAAGAAGGCTTCTCTGACCGAACGCATAACTAAGTCTATCAAATTTAAAAACAGCATAATTATTACATTTTATTTTGTATTTGATAAAAGTATTTAAATAAATATTTAGTCCAAATAAAATTTTATATTAGCACAGATTGATATTAAGAGATATAAAATATACTTATTTCGAAAAATTAGGTAAAGAACAGTGTAATCAAAATATTGACACCTGTTGTTACTATCATTATTAACTCTTATAACATATATACTAACTCTTATACATAAATCTAGTAAATTATTTTATTTTATTATACTTTAATTTAATATTTTTGATTTGTATTTTATGTTAATTATTCGATTTTTGTTATTTTATATCGAAATATTTATTAAAATATTTAATTACATAAAAAATATTTTATATGTATTTATTCTCCAAATATGTATTTCTATGCAATATTAAAACCCGCCAAAATAGTCCATACATTGTCAAACGACTGCATACAAAACATCTCGTTTCTACCTTTTATCGCAAAAATATTTTTTATATGTAAAAATCCGGTCTCTAATTATTAATAAAACACACAAAGCGAGAACGAAGTGAGCGCTATCAACATATAATAATTGAATTGAAAATTGATAGCAAATACACAAAATTAGAATTTTAGTAATTTTTGGTAATGAAAAAATTTTTAAAAATTGACTATCGGTAATAAAAAACTTTTCTTTGAAAATAAATTAAAATTTTTTCTGCAATCATTTTATTGAAGGAATTTTTATAATTAAATAAAAAAATTCATTTATGTTTTTTATTATATAAATTGCCATTACTTTGTTGTTCTTATTTTACTAATTTTTAGGAAATTAAATTTATAAATACTTATAATTGGTTTTCTTATAATTAATAGCGTTAATAAAAATTGGAGAAAACTAAATTACACCTGAATTAAACTCTATTATTCACTTAAATTTAATTATAATTTAATGTATTTTATTTTAAAAATATTTAAACTCAAAGCGTTATGAAATAACAAAATTCAATACAAAAAAAAGTAGTGAACTGTAAGAACTGTAAACTCGCAGAGAATTCATAGACGATTCATAGCGAACTCTACGAATGACGTGATTGACAGACATTTGCATTCCATTACTGACAAAGAATTGAAAGCCATTTCAATCAAACCATAAACGCGTACTAATCGTAATCGTAATCGTAATCGTCATCTAAAGCTAGTCATGACTAAATGGTCGAACAGGTCGGACGTCTACGACTTCGTGGACGACGATAGCGATCGCTATCATCGCCTTTACATGAAGGCCAGTCTCAAGAGTGGGCGCCAACAGAAAGCGCCCAAAGAGTCGCGTCCACTCATGAGTTACGCGGCGTTTATGAATCAGTTTAAGTTCAAAGTGAAATGCATTTATCCGTTTCTGCCGATGAGTCAAGTGGTGGAGAAGACCAGAGTCTTGTGGAAGCGATACCTGAGTGGCGGCAAATCGAAGCCAAACAAAGCCAAAGCGAACGCCAATGCGTTTCGTTCGCCGAGTACTGGTTCGCCGAAGCGATCGGCCAACGAGGCCAACAATTCGATCAAAAGTGCGCTCAAATCGGGGCGCAAAGTATTGGCGGTCTCGTCGGTCTCGTCGAGCGCTGCCAAACGATTGGCGACACCGAAAAGCGTGTCATTCAATTTGCCGACCGATCGCTCGCCCAAACGCTTGGCCAACCGAAAGGAAGGCGTGTCGAGCCGTCTCCCGCTTAGCGGCAAATGTTCGCGACGATCGCTCTCCAAGTACTTCACGGCTCTCGAGTTCGACCACAACGACGACCACAACGACGTGAACGCACTCCGCGCCAAATCAATGGCCAACTCTTACCATAGCTATGAGGAGAGCGGTGGCGATAATAGCGATGAGAGCGATAACAATAATGTTGAGGTGGACAGCAATTTGGATGCCGATCCTAACAGTGGTGGTAACGATTTGGACGAATCCGTTGAGAGCCCAGTGGTGTCCACTCGTTTCAAATTAAGAAAAAGAGTCTCATTCGCTACCAAAGAGCAGATCCCGATTGACGCCGAAGACAATGATCTTCAAACGATTGATGAAAGCGATTCGATGAGAGCCCCGATGACCGAACGCGCCGACCAACCGATGGCCGAACAGGTGGTGAAACGCGTGAAGGCGTCGATTCCGGCGGAGTTCGTTGCGGTCACTCATTGCGACACTTTATGCGATTTGTTTGAGTTGGTTGACAACGACCACAACGAAGATAACGACCACAACGAAGATAACGACCACAACTAAGACAACGAGCACTACGACTACTACAGATAGTAATCGTTTTACTTCTCTTATTCTAATTAATTTTATTTTTTGTTTCAATTTATTCAATACCGGTATTAAACATTGAAAGCCATGTTTTCTTAATCTATTTTAGTTCATAAATAGTTTATATTTCACAGTTCAATAGTTCATCAACTTTTGTGTTTATTATTTTCAAAATTTTACTAAAATGTGATAATATTATTATTACTAATTTGTTATGTAATAATATTTTTGTAATTCGTTAAATAATTTTATTTAAACAAATCTATCACAAGTTATATTTGAATTTAAATTCTATGTAATTTTTAATTTTATAAAAATTTAATAAATTGATAAAACGAATTCGGTTGAGTGGCATTAAAGAGATTATTCTCGCATTTTTAAAAATTTTATAAATAATTTAAACTTTTTTTTTTGAATTAAATGAATGAATTATGTTCGAAATCAAAATAAATCAGAGGTGAGTTAACCGAGCATTGAATTCAATAATTATTAAACTGTGTGTCCGTAACAATGTTTTTTATTATAGCATTTAATTTTTAAAATAATCTTTTATGATTGCTATAATCATTAAAAATTACATTTTATTTAAAAAATTTAATTGTTGTTTAAATCTATAACTATAACTAATAAAAATAATGAAGTGTATGAGTAAAAATGTGCGCGAATTATATAATGTAATTTAATTATTGATTTAAATTTTAATAATATTTTTCATTATTGTTTTAAAACTTTGAACAAATATTAGAGGTCGCGAAAAATTAATTGTTAAATAAATTTAAAACTTTTATTTATAGAATAGATAGAGATAAATATAGGGAGAGAAGAGAGAGAGATAGAGAGAGAGAGAGAGAGAGAGAGAGAGAGAGAGAGAGAGAGAGAAGTAAAATTGAAATTAAAAGAAAAATGATGTTTAAGTCATTGTGTAAGGTTAGTATAAGTTATTAATAAAGAATACGGATGTTATGGCATTTGCCTATTGATTATAAATTATAATTTATAATTCAATTCAAAGTTAGCGCAAACGAGGCGTGGCTTAAAGTGAATACTGACGCGAGAGAGCGTGCAGTCCTCTACTGTACTCTATAGGTGTGCACACGTGTGCGCTAACATTGATTTACAAATCAATTTGAATTATAATTGTTTATCACGCGTCGCGAGAGAATAGCGCTCATCAGCGATGGCACAGACTGTGCCCACCATTTCGGAGATCAACAGCCAAGACATGACGCAATTGGCGAACCAGTATTGGTCGCCGAACACGGCCGGCAATTGGTTGCCGTTCGACGCGGCCGTCATTAAACACGTCTATTATCACGAAATAGTGGAGCACTCGTTCAGCGTTCGCCGTATTATGATATTAGAGTTGAGCCAATACTTGGAGAACTACTTGTGGCCGAACTTCGCGCCGAACGCCAACGACTCGTACGAGCACTTGATGTCGATTGTGGTGATGATCAACGAGAAGCATCGCGAGAGAGTCAACGTCTGGCACGCCATTCAACGCGATTCGCGATATTTCGGCCCATTTCTGCTGAGAGTCGCGCGTCTGATCGTTGACGACACCAACGATATGAGCGTCAAAGAGAGGAGCGCTGTATTGGTGTTTCTCATTCACTGTTTCAATGGTGTCGAAGTGGACCTCATTAGAGAGCAAATACAGAAATACGTGTCGCTTCCCATTTGGCACAGTCTGTCCGCGAGTCGACTCCAATCGGAGCTGCAATTGTCGCCCAAATTGAAAAAGTATTGGAACGCCATTCAGAGGAAAGACAAACAGTTGGACAGCGATTCGCGCGAAACGGTTATGTTTGAGCGCACGTTTTTGGCGAATCTAATCAAACAATTTTTTCGTTACCTCTCGTCGATTCCGAGCGCCGAAGAATCGGAAAAGTTGTCGAAACATACTTATGACGTGATTCGCTATTGCGAACGATTTTTAGAGTTTCTCATCGATTTGGAGGCGCTTTTGCCGACTCGAAGATTTTTCAACGCAGTGTTGGATGACATGCACGTGGTTTGTGTGGCGAAGTGTTCTCGTTTGGCGCGCCGACCGAACGACGGCGCTCTGTTTGGTCAGATGCTGGAAATGCTCAAGTTTTACGCCAACTTTGAGATCGACGACATCACTGGCGAGGCTCTTACTGACGTGCAAATGATGAAAAGGCATTACGAGAACATTATGAAAATGCAAACAATTGCGTTCAAAAATTTTCCTGAGCTGAGAAAAGTCTATATAAGTAATGTTTCGGCGATCGACACGAGGGCTAATTTGGTGAAACATTTGCAACAATTAGATGACTCGAAGCTTATTAAATTAGCCACTCTTTTAAACATAGGAGACGAAGAAAAGCTTAGCCAAGAATGCGATAATAGATTGATTCTCGAACTGATTGTAAGCAAACACGAGAGAACTACATCGCAATTGCAAGCTCTAAACGAAATGCCTTTATACCCATCGGAAACGATTATTTGGGACGAAAACTTAGTTTCGTCGCAATTCTTCTCCGGCGACGGATGTCTCGCTTTACCCAAATTAAACCTGCAATTTCTCACTTTACACGACTATTTGCTTAGAAATTTTCATTTGTTTCGCTTAGAGTCCACTTACGAAATAAGGCAAGACATCGAAGATTCGGTGTCGCGAATGAAGCCGTGGCGCACCGAAACCGGAGGCGTGATGTTTGGCGGTTGGGCTCGAATGGCTCTCGCGATTGACAGTTTCGCAATTGTTGAAGTCGGCCGACCGAAGATCGGCGAACGACAGCCCTCCAGAGTTCGCGCCGATATTGTGGTCAATCTCAACGTTAGGCGAGAAATTAAAAGCGAATGGGAATCGTTGCGCAAACACGACGTTTGTTTTCTGGTTTGCGTGCGGCCAACTGTTCCGCCCGGTACTAGTTATAAATACAAAGAGCCATTTATTCCTCAAGTGGGCCTGACTTACGTGAGGGGATGCGAAGTGGAGGGAATGCTGGACCCGCAGGGAAAGATCATCGACGAGGCATCGAACGAGAAGCCCTTCTATAACACCGATAACCGAACGTATCGCGTTTGGCTCGATTGCAATCAGTATAAGGTCGACGTGGACGCCGTTTCCCGCGGACGCGAAGATGTTTACGACACCTTTAATGTTATAGTGAGAAGAAAGCCAAAGGAAAATAACTTTAAAGCTGTTCTCGAAACGATTCGAGATCTAATGAATACCGAGTGCGTTGTGCCCGAATGGCTGCACGACGTTATCCTGGGTTATGGCGATCCCGATGCCGCTCATTACTCTAATATGCCCACTAAAATATCAGCGCTTGACTTTTATGATACTTTTGTCGATTTTGAGCACATCAAGCAATCGTTCGGTGATTATAAAATTGAGACCAATGTTTCGGACTTGACTAAACTTGTTCCACCATTTAAGATGCTATTTAAAGATGAAAATACAATCGATGTTACGCCGTATGTAATACCGAATAGGGGTCCGTACCCTATAGAGGCTCCCAAACAGAATAATGTCCGCTTTACGGCTACTCAAATAGAGGCAATCAGATCAGGCATTCAACCGGGACTGACTGTAGTGGTCGGTCCGCCCGGCACTGGAAAGACTGACGTTGCTGTTCAGATCATATCAAATTTATATCACAATTTTCCCGAACAGCGAACATTAATAGTGACGCATTCGAATCAGGCGTTGAACGCATTGTTTGAAAAAATAATGGCGTTAGACATCGATGAGAGACATTTGCTGCGTTTGGGACACGGAGAGGAGGCGCTCGAGACTGAAAAGGATTTCAGCCGCTATGGAAGAGTGAATTACGTTTTGTCCAAACGAATCGAATTGCTTAATAAAGTGGACATTTTGGCGGCCAGTATTGACATCAGATCTGACGTGGCGTACACGTGCGAAACGGCCAGCTATTTCTATTTATATCATATATTGTCGCGTTGGGAAGAATATCTTAGCAAATTAAGCGAAACAAAAGCTGTCGAAGATGTGAAGCGATTGTTTCCGTTTATCAAGTTTTTCGATAGCGCTCCGCAACCCGTTTTTATGGGACAAACGTTTGACGAAGATTTAGAGATCGCTAGAGGTTGTTATAGATATATCAAAAAAATATTTACACAATTAGACGAATTCAAAGCTTTCGAAATGTTAAGAAGCGGTTTTGATAGAAGTAACTATTTATTGGTTCGCGAGGCGAAAATAATTGCCATGACGTGCACTCACGCGGCGCTTAAGAGAAAAGAATTGGTTAACGTTGGCTTCCAATACGACAACATTCTTATGGAAGAGTCCGCGCAATTACTCGAAATCGAAACATTTATTCCGCTTTTGTTGCAAAACCCCGAACACGGACACAACAGATTGAAGCGATGGATAATGATTGGCGATCACCACCAGTTGCCGCCCATCATTAAGAACATGACGTTTCAAAAGTTCAGTAATATGGAGCAGTCCTTGTTTACCAGATTTGTCAGACTCGGTGTGCCGACAGTCGATTTAGATTCTCAGGGAAGGTCTCGTTCCAGTATTTGCTCCCTTTATCGGTGGCGGTATAAAAATCTCGGCGATCTGCCTCTCGTTTTGTCGCATCCAGAGTATCAATATTCCAATTCAGGTACGAGTTTAGAATTGTCTTTTTTTTCAAAATTTATTGTTAAAATTTTCGTATATTTTTTTTATAAATTTAGGATTTCGTTTTGACTATCAATTAATTAATGTGGATGACTTTAATAATGTGGGAGAAACAGAACCCGTTCCCTTCTTTTATCAAGTAATGATTTTTAACATAAATTACTCTAATTTAATATGAAGATATTATTTATTAATTCATTTTATGATAACTAGAATTTAGGAGAAGCCGAATTCGTGGTCGGCATGTATATGTATATGAGACTTCTGGGATATCCGGCGGAGAAAATATCAATTCTTACCACTTATAACGGACAGAAACATCTTATACGCGATGTTATTAAGCAAAGATGCGCATCAAATCCATTTATTGGACAACCTTTTACAGTAAATTATAACCGAAATATATATATTTTCTTTATTACATTTGTGTTGTGTTTGAATAGGTGACAACGGTGGATAAATATCAGGGCCAGCAAAATGATTACATATTGTTATCTCTGGTTCGATCAAAAACTGTTGGTCACATACGAGACATTCGCCGTTTAGTGGTTGCGATGTCCAGAGCGCGTCTTGGTTTGTATATCTTCGCTCGCGTGTCTCTCTTTCAAAATTGCTACGAACTCTCGCCAACATTTAAACTGTTATGCCAACGACCACAACAACTTCATTTAATGCTAAATGAAAATTATGCGTTTGGACGCAAAATACTAGATATTCCATCGAAAGAGGATTGTTTTGTTATATCGAATGTGACAGAAATGGTTCAATTTGTTTACCAATTTTATCAAAAAAAGATTGAAGAGTGGAAGCAAAATAGGCCCGAAATATTTGAACAATTCAGGACTACAGACGAAGTGAAGAGCAGCGAAATTAATGAAACTGAAGCGCAAAACGATGACCAGGAAATGGTTGATGAAAATGAAGGCGATATAGCATTTGAGAAGTTGACTGAAGACGATGACGGCACTCGTGACCAGCAGGACATTGACTTATCTGATCACGACTCGTGAATCGGAAATTTCAATTAGACTTTTTTAAAATAGGTTTTTTAAAACTATGAAACATGTAAAATATCATTTATATCATGATATAAATAATCATAATTTCAATAATTTAATTGTATTACTATAGGAATGAAAGAATACAATAAAGAGCGAAAAGTTGGCATTTAATTATGATTAATATGATAGTCTTTAAATTGATTATATTCGATATTCGAGTGATTTTCTATTAGGAAAATTTTTAATAATATTGATGCAGTCTTGACATTGAGTTTAAAACTTTTAGAAAACTATTTCGAACGCGATTAAAACCCATTCAGTCTGATCTATATTTTAATTATAAAACGCAAATTTAGCAAATTTTAAGAAAATCGAGTTTTTCAAAGATATTATATTACAGTATTGTAAACTTTTTTAATTAGAAAATAATTATAAGTATCCGCCAAATTATCTCTCAGTTAAATGTAATTTCAAAACTATTTAATAATGACATCGATCTGCGATTGATCTTCAATATCGAGTTCCAAAATAGCGGTTTCGGGATTAAGTGGTTCGCCGTCGAAACGCAAAGAAAACGTCTCCACTGGTAAAGACTTGACTTTCGAGTATTTCTCCATTATTTTCAATACGAAGTCATATTTACTAACTCTGACCACTTGTGGAGCATTTTTCGACTTATCTTTCAGTCTAAACGTCAAAACGTTCGGATCGTCTTCTCTCTCGTCAATGGAGTGACGGTTTGACGAATATTTCTTTTGACACTCAATTATGTCCGTAACACTCAAACCGATGGACTTAGGAGTGGACGCGGCGTCGATCGGATAGTCGTTAAGACGAAGCACTAACTTTGACGGCTCTTCTGCGCACCACTTGGCGATCGCCGGCATTATTGTGAAGAAATTTTCGCTGCTCTTCATATCGAACTTTTCGATCAAACCTTTGTATTTGACTTTGATTTGTAAGTTTCGCTCATTCATGTACTGCTCAACCATTGTCTCGTTGTCGACCATTTCAACAACACTGTCATCGTTTTGGTGAGCGGTGTCGATGTGCGCCATTCTCTCCAACTGATTGTACAATCGCTCCCCTTTTGATACCCTCTTCGCGCCCCTCTTTTTCTTTCCCTTCTTCTTCTTCGAGCCGTCAGTGGTCTCGACAGCACTACTCTTCGCCCCAATGTCTTCGTTTTGCACTTTCACGCCATTCACGCCTTCTTTGCTCTCTCTAATCATTTGCAACACTTCATTAAGCATTTCATTGTTGTTCGACTTCGCGCGAAGACGTGACTCATCAATGGGCTCATTCTTATCTTCAAAGTTATCGTCCAATTGATCGTAATTCAAATTATGACAATTCGCGACAAACTGTTTGTGCACTTCTTCTCTCGTTTTGGCGAAGCGTTCGCCCAAATGTGGTCGCCGTTCAGCGCTCACAGCGTTCACGGCGTTCGGCTCGCAGTCAACCCTTTCTTCGTTGTCGTCGCTGTCGTCCAAATATTTCATTGTCTTTGACGGCTTTTTCAGTTTAATTATCCTTCGATTCATTTGTGTGGACATCAGTTCATTATTAAACACTTAATTAATACCGAAATATATCTAATAAATTGATGAAACGTTTATTTCGAAACGATTGTGAATATCAACACATTTTAAATATGATTTGAATAACAATTTCTGATTTCATAACAATTAGATTATAATAATATTTGTTTGTCGTGATAGCAGACTCACAACAGTCTCACACAAACTGCCAAATAAAAGCAATATCTCTCGTGAGATCGGCTTTAAACGTATTTCAAATCATTGCTTAGCATGCGTTCAACATTTAGCGCTTTAGTTCATTATAGGGTTGTGAACAGCTGTTCGCATAGAGTTCGCTAACAGTGACGTCATATATAGACAAATGTCAAAACAAAAGTCTCATACTTTGACACTTTTGTTTGCCCATCAAAGGGGTTGAAATGAATAGGAGGTCAATGGAAGGGTCGGAGTGAGAGGGGGGTCAATGGAAAGGGGGTCACGGATAAGGGCTGAAGGGAAAGGGTTGAGGGATGTGAGGGTTGAACTTTAGTTTTAGTTAGGTGTGAGTGAAACGTGTATGTCGTGTAGGTTTATATGCACTTCGCGTGTATTGAGTGCTTGTAGTGATTCATTAATAATAAATGCATTCAAACATTTCATATTTTAGTAATTATATTAAAGTTTCCAATTTCTTAATACAATTTTATGCAAAAATAAAAAAAATTCTGAAATTAGAAATTGAAAATTAAAAATTAAAAATTGAAAATTAAAAATTGAAAATTAAAACATGCATTAAACAGACATTACTGTAAATTTTGGTAAATTTCGGTTATATTCGGTAAATTTGTTACTTCTGAACGAAATTATTTTTTAATAATTGGGTGAAATCGTGTTAATGACCGAAAAAGCTGATCACTATGTGTTACTCGTATATAACATAATAATTATGTCATACATCTATGCTTTCAGTTTCGCATTAATACAGACGTCGTTTTTAGAGAGAAAGTTGTGTTTTTGTTTAGCGTTTTAGTGCGACAAACGATGTCAACAATGAGTAACGCTTTGACTCTTCTTAGCGTTGAATACCACAGCGATTCGGGCGAAGAGCGCGACTCCGAGACCGACCGCCGAGCGGGCGATGCCGTCGACGTTGCCGTTAAGTCGGCGGTCGACGACCTGATCGGTAAAGTGTGTCTCCTCTGTCCGCGTCCGTCGCGTCAGTCGAGCCCATACACGACCGCCCGCTTCGCCAAATCGGACGCCGAGATCGACATATCGTCGGACGCGTCGTCCGACTCGTCGTGGTCTCTCTCGTCCGACGACGACCACAACGGTTCGAACGAATGCGGTGGCCGTGAGTCGCGCGGCAGTCAATGCAACGACAATAACGATAAGCGCCGCCATTATGTGCGGACGAGAGGCGAGATCTGTATCGACGACTTGCCGCCCATCGAGAGTCTCGCCATTCGGGTGGCGGTCGACGAGTTGACTCAAATGGGACGCGTTTCGGCCATTGTTGACCAGTTAGTGGTCGTGCAGTCGTTCCGCTCAATGCCGGCGCTCGACTTGGATTCGGTGCTCTTCACTCGAGACGGCACACCATTGGGCGCCGTGTTTGACGTGTTGGGACCGGTAGTCGAGCCGCGATACGCGGTCAGGTTTAACACACCCAAAGAGATTAGCGATCGAAACATCGCGATCGATACACCGGTTTACTTCGCCGCCGACTATCAGCGACCGGTCACGGGTTACGTGTTTGCCGAACAGTTGCGACGATTGCGCGGTTCGGACGCCTCGTGGAAGCATAACAACGAACCGCCCGATGAGGTGAAGGAGTACTCCGACGACGAGACCGAAAGATTGGATAAACTAAAACAGCGCGCAAAAGGAAGACGTCGTCGCGACGCCAGAAGCAGAAACTATTGGCAAAGAAGTGCGGCCACGAGTCCGTCGGACATTCAGGTGCCGCCCAACACTCCGAACTCGCCTTATATTATTTCGCAAAACTATTTCAACCAATTTCCACATCAGCTGCCGCTCCAACACAATTGGTTTGCCAACGCCTATCATCAGTAGTTTTCGTTTTTGTATTTAACTCATCACTTTCTACCAAATCATTGTACTATTTCGATACTGTTTTGAGTTCAATACAGTCAAATATTGTTTTATATCTCCTCTTCGATCGACAATTTGAGTCAAATTCTATCTCTTTATCGATCTAATGATGTGTTACCAAAATTTAAAATATTATGTCCTTATATTTAAAGTGAAATATTACTTTTAAAGTAAAACTTACTAAAATATTAAATACCAGTTGAATTTTTATAACTAATTATGTTGTAAACCAAATTGCAATTCTATAATATCTTAATCAATAATGTGATAATTTTTATAACTTATTTGTTTAATAAAATTTGAATTTTATAATACTTAAATTATATATTTTCTTTTTATTATGGCGATAATGAGGCGCTTTATTATGTACTGTACTGTAATTACTTAACTTGAATTTTTGTACTGCATTTTTCGTTGAAATAAATTGGGGCTAAAATTTTATAAAACACTTCCCTTTCCTTTTAGTTTAGCAAATGTGTTGTAAACTGCATTATTAATAAGTTGTAATTTTGCAATATTTTACAATATTAAATAGAAATAAATGCTTGTTAAAGATGAGAAACTTGATGGCAGTGCCGATCATTGTTTACATTTTAAAAAATAAGTGAAACAATGATAAAGTGAAAAATAATTTACCATTTTATTTGAAGTGAAAATTAATTTAATTAAACATCAATAAAAAAAATTGTCTTTATAATTAATTAACAGTTGACTTGAATGCTAAATAATTAATTACTTAGCAAACAGAAATTTTTTATCTTAAAAATTTGCAAAAATTATTTAATCTCTGTTTTTTTAGATAGAATTTACAAAATTTATTATTTCTATGTTCGCATATTTGCCTAAGTTTGAGAAACTTTATTCATAATTTAATACTTATTTGATACATTTTTGATTTAATTAAACACAATTAAAATCATGCCTAAAATAAACCGTAAATTTTATTTAATCAATGCGTTTAAATAATATAAAGCAAACTTTAAAGTTTACATTCTCATGCATTCATTCGGTTTGATGGACAGCGACGACACCTCGCAGTGAGTCTCGCAATCAATCATTTTAACGTTTACTGTCTGTGTGTCCGCACGTGCTCTTCATTTAGTTTGCATTTATCTCTAATTAACTTTACAATTATAAATAATACTTAAGTGAACGCCAGAACAATATGTCGCTTAATAGTGAATTAGAAAATGTAAGTCAAGTATTGAATTGAATGATTTGAGCGTTAATTCACTTTGATTTCACACCCAAACCGAAGCTCGAGTTGGACTTAACTGAGTTGACATCACTGGTGTCGACCGCCAAACGCGAGGCCGTCATTAAGCTGTTGTCGGCCGAAGCGAACCGATTGACGGCTCGCAAGCAAACCCTGCAGAAAGCGCTCGACTCGAGCGACACGACGGCCGCCAATCAGGCGTTGGGCTCGACTCTGGTCCACAATTACATGTGGGATCAGACCAGCGATTTCGTTAAGATCTACATCGACATCGAGAAGAACTATCAGATCGACAGCTCGTCAGTGAAACTGAATTTCGCGAACGCGAAGAGCTTTTCAGTTGTGTTCGGCAAATACAAGTTCGCCATCAGTCGACTCAACGCCGAAGTGGACGTCGAGAAGAGCTACCATAAGCTCACCAAAACCGGTAAATTGATTATCTATTTGAGGAAAAAGAGTTCGTCGAACTGGCCTAACATTAACGAAGTGGAGAATCGGTACAAGAAATTGGTGGACGAGGAGAAGGAGCTGAACGACGACCAGTCGGACCCGTCCGACCCGTCGGCCGGTCTCATGAAACTCATGAAACAGATGTACGACGAGGGCGACGACGACATGAAGAGGACGATCGCCAAGTCGTGGTACGAGTCGAGGAATAAGAGCGGCGAAGACACCAGATTTGACGCGCTCTCGTAAGCGACGCTTTCATTTCGTACTCGAATTTCACTAAATTTTGTCATCTTTTTAAATAAGTTTAAGTTAATTTTTTTAAAAGAAAGTGATGCAACTTTTTCTCGACATTTATTTAGCATTCAATTATTCAATGTTAATAACTTCTTGCTTTATTTTATTGACAGTAATACCAAATCAAATATTTAATGTTTACTTTGGTCTGTAATATGGTATTAAAGTATTGTACACTTATCTTATATTAAATTAAAGTTAATTTGCTATTATTTCAGTATTCTATGCTCATTTAATATTCTACAATATTCATAGTTAACAAAAATATATGTGAGTATGTGTTAAAAAAATTAATTTTATAGATCAAACTTTTTTCATAAATAATCATTTACTAGAAAATTTCTAATCAACATTTTAGTCAAAACATATAGTATAAAGAAGAAGAAATGGATTGCTTTTGAATTATTTCTATTACAATGTTTTTATATTTTGAAAACAAACTTTAGAGTGGCATAAATAAAACAGAGGCCAAAATTATCATTTGCTCGAATAAACTTTAAAATGTTTTTCAGTTTCTAAGAGAAGTATTTCATAGTATAAAAGAAGTCGTCAAACAAGACATACTCTCTGTTTCAATATTTAGGAGAAGTTAATCCTTTAAGCCTTTGGTTTTCTAATATCTAAGAGAAGAAATTCTAAACATAAGAAAAATGATTTATTCAGTGATTATAATAAAGTTTATTGATTGATATACAGTTTTATAATTTCAATTAATGATTATTTCTTTATTCAGACATTTAGATAAATGTGTTTCCATGTGTTTAAAATAATTTTGACAATTTTGTATTTTGAATATTGAATATATAGCATATGCCATAAAACACTTCAAATAGTAATTGTATCCATGACTTCTTATTACAAATTATTTTTAATGACTTTTTATTATAATATCCAAGCAATTATCAAAATAATGATTAAAATTGAGAAGGCTTTAGCGATTTGAATCTATTGCGGTGCAGTAATAGTAATTTGTTAGTAAAATAGCATAAGCAGAGTGTCTGTAAAAGTTACATGTATTTTTCAAATTCTCACTTTTACGAATTTTTGAAAAGCAAGAAAGAAGAAAAAAGAAAATTATCAGTTTTTATTTTCTAAAATGTAAGAAAAGATATACTCTTAAACACAACTATTTTGTAATCCAATTGTTTTCAGTTTTCAATTTTACTTTTAGATAAAAATATATTAATATTTTTTTTACCTTAAACTAAAATTTTGAAAAAAATATTTAATTATAATTTGTTTTCGCAGAAATAGCAAAGATATTTCATTGCTATCGTTCCACACCAGAAATTTCCATAATTAGTAACTGTTTGATAGATTATAAGATTAATTTGTTGCAAACAATAAACCGAAAACTGAAGAATGACGCAAAAAAATCAACACATAAATGTGGACTTTGCCGGTGAGGAAGATATTCGGCAACTAATTCTTAGTGCAAGTGAACAACGAAATGATGTTTCGGTTGACAAATTGTGCAAATATTGCACCAATATTTTGCTGGCCGTGATTGCGGTGGTTCTCATCATAATGGCGGTCAAACCAAGTCAGTCAGACAACCATAAAAGTATATATAAAAGCGAAAAAGTGATCGCACGAACCGTACCACTCGTTTTGTCGATACAATTATTATAACATAAACATCTATTTCAAATGAATGCCTTATGCATTGTTATAGGTATACAAATTGTGAACACCGACGCCATCCATAAAAATACGAAAACAATGCACTCGCGATTCGAGGCGAAAGCAAACGAATTAAACCATATTCACAAGATTAACATAGACCTCACATCCGCTGCCATCGAATACACTTACGAATCAGCAATGATTACATGTTTTAATAAAACATGTTCGCTATACGAGTCGGTATTTGATTGTGTCTGTAACGGAGGCGATGTGTGCTGTTGTCTGCCGGGATGGATATGTTGTAACTCACCGGGAGTTTGCTGTTGCCATGTTTGACAAGTTGTAAAATAATAAAAAAGTTATACACTTTTATAATAGTCCCATTACTTTGGTGGCCGAGTTTAATACTAATCATATTAAGCTAAAATTAATGTTTATAGATTTTTTAAATAAATTATTATTATTTAATTTGGATAAAAAAATGTTTATGTAGAATAAAAAATGAGCTCACTTTATCATTATTTCTATTATTCGCTCGCGCTTAATGTAATTTATTGATGATTTTAAATTTATATTTATTTAAGCTTTTAATTGTCACAATACTGTTCTAATAAAATACTTTTCTAATAATGCATTTCAACAATACTTCACATTTAATTAAACTAAATTAAACTAAACAGCCTAAAACTGCGTGTATTAATCTCTAGCGATCAACTTATATATCTTCTTCGACCACTTAAAAGTCAATTTAAATGTAGGCATTAAATGTGCCCATTTGTGGTTCGTTTCCTCCGCAGCCGTCCGGACATCTCGAGTCCATAAGTTTTTTATCAAAATCAATATCAGCTAAAAAATACTTACAAAACATACTTAATTGTAGTTTGAAGGCACACAACGCGCGTCTAAAATAATTGAATGCCTTTCTGTATTAGAAAAATTAAATATGACTAATATATTTCTTTAATTGAATTTTTGTTTAATACTAATTTTAGAATGAAAAATGTATTTTCACTAATTTAATCACGATTTTTAAAACAAAAACAAAAATACTGCGCACAGAAAAGATTACTATATTAGTATATTAGTAATAATACATGAATTGATATTTATTATAACAAACAAATGATGCATTATTTGACTAATGCGTCAACAATTTCAAATCGGCATTTCTATAGGACAGGAGTGGTGGCATTAAGTACTGGTTCTTTGACAAAGAGGGCCACACATCTTCCGAGGTCTTCGCACGGCGCCTCTTCCAGCTCGAGCAGTGTCAGCCGGTTTTCGGCCGGATATGCCTTAAACAAGTTTGCGGGCGCGTAGAGCGTGAGCTGCGGCCCGACGATCGGCCAGTATCGGCCCAAATTGAAGCCGTTCAGGAAGGCCACACCCTTACCGAAGCCGTCCACACGCAGGTACGTGTCGTTGGCGGCCCTGCCCTGCGGCAGCTGAAACGTGCCCGTCAGGAACGCGGGAATGTTCTTGCGGTACTGGATTTTGGGGTCCGGTCGGGCCTCCAACTGAGCGATGGCTGTCGTCCAGTTCTGATAGAAGAGGAATTGACTCCAATCGGTCACAACGGT
>JAQIYA010000668.1:0-17898 GCA_034699355.1 Microtritia minima
AAAATGTTTTTAAAATTAAATATTTTGTAATTCTGTAATCAAATACATAATGTAATAATAAGTTTAATATACACTGTTACTAGCGATTTATTACGAATTTATAAATTTAATTCTTAATTTAAAATTAAATGAATAATAAAACGATAAGATATACTAAAGATAAATTAGAGAGCATATGGAAATAATGTCGTTTTGACAAAAGCAAGCTATGGGTTTGAGATGTCTGTCTGTCCGTCTGACGTCACCTCCTATTAAGGGAAGGAACCATAAGTAGGCAAAATTTAATGCCATATTAGTACACTAAAGTCATTGAAGTTTGACTAAATCAGAATTTCTTAACATTTAATGAATAGGCTTTCATTTTGGACAATAATTTTTATTGCCTAAATTGAAGACTTGCCTAAATCCGAGATGACTAAACCGGGGACAAACTGTATTGATAGGCTATTTATAGAAAATTGTATATAACATTGTTTAGATACATTCATGTAAATTTACAATTGCTTGCTTTAGGAAAATTTGAAAATACAGTCAAGAATGGTTTTTATGAACCATGGATTTTATGAACCATTTTCCAAAAATTTTATTCATAAAATTAAAAAATAATCAATAAAATAAGAGTTATTTGTTAAAAATTATTCAAATTTGACAAATAAAGAAATTTGAAGAAAAGGTTATAATTTAAAATTTTATTATTTATAATTATTATAATTTAAAAGATTTTAAAATTACCGCGATATAAATCCATATATGTAAATAAAATATATACTCTATTTTTACGAACACAAATAAATTTGATTAATATTAGCTTTGGCTTACTCTTGAATGTGTTAAATTTGATGCATTTTTTCCGAATATTGTCAAATTAATTTCGGCGTTGAAATCGTACGAATCACACAAAACTTTTTAATTAAAATTTACAAAAATTTAATTTCATCATTTTTAATCAAAAAAGAAATATATAGCTTTAAAATTGTTTATATAAATACATTACCATTAAATATTAAAAGTAAATTCAAAATAAAGTTATTATAATAATATATACTTTTCATTTTAAATAATTCGAAGCGATTTAAACGCAAAAGAATTAAATTTGTTTAAATTCAAATAACAAATTCTCAATCCATAATGAAAGTGAGTTTAAGCTTGAATGTCGAAAAAAATGAAAACACTCATTATTAGAAGTATATAACAATTCATTTTAAGGTGAGGTCATAAGAATATAATCATCTAATAATTAAAGACTTAATTTTAGTTAACAAATGCTGTACGCGTACGTGACTTATGGCATCTCTAATTATTGGATTTTCTCTCTCTAATTACTTACAACTACAGTATAATGAAATACTATGAAAGGGCGTAATTCGGATTTTTTGCTTTTAGAAACCATTCTTATTTAAGCAGAATTTCAAATGATTGTCGATTTAATGTATTCATCGCACATACGACTATAATAAGTGGTACACTCTGTGCTCTTTTCTTAATGATTTGTTTGCGAAATATATAACTTAATAACACAATCAACAATTTAAAACTTTTCATCATCAACTTTACTAATTATATTTTTTATACAATTATCAAGAATTATGAATGCATATAAAACTATATGACGCAACAAATGTAGTGAGAATTTTGTTATTTATTTTTTTATAAATAACAATATTAAATATTATTATTAGATTGTTTCTCTAACAATACTCTAATACTAATTAGTATATATTATAATACATAATATATACACATGAGTCAATTTATTTAACAAACTTGTTCAACATAAAGGATATGTTTGTGGTAATAAAAGTGCACCAAAGTGTGCTGTTTTGACGGTCACTTTGCAATTCATTCTTCTCTCGAGGGATGGGTGTGTTTCACAATTGGATTGAATAAAGTAGAAAATTCTCCTAAATTTTTGAAATATAATATTATTTAATTTCACTAATATTAACAATAACCAGAGAATACGATAAAATATTAAAATATTGAATAAAATGTTGATCAATAAAATTATTCATTTTATGCATGCTTTACAGAAAGTTTAATATACAATTAAACCTAAATATAACGATCACTCACTTTACAAACAAAATTGTTCGTTGTATCAGGTGTGGGGGAATTAATATAAATATTTTTTTTATAAATATAAATATAATGTTTATTTAAAATAATAAGTAATGTAAGACTTGTAATTAAAGTTTAGTATGTTATTATTAATTGTTATTGATTAATTAATCATCAATTTCTTAAATTGTCACATATAATTAACAAACTTTATGTTTGAATAATTTGTTCATTATATCGAGGTCTTGTTTCGTTGTGTATGTTTGCAAATATTGGTCGTTATAAACATGTATTCCTTATATCGAGGTTCGTTATATCACGGTTTTGTTAACATTAAAGGTATAGGCGAATGAACCAAATATTTTTTATGATCGTTATACTTAATAGTTAGTTATAAACTCAGTTCAGTTTGAATCCAGTATTAGCTAATACTGATCCCGAGTATAAATAAGGATATACTTACATACATATACAGGTTCATTATATCTAGGTTTCACTGTATTTGAAGAACTTTTTATAACTTATAAATATTGTTGAAACAATATAAATTTTAATTAAAAAGCATTTATTGTTTTAATTATCACGTATAGATTAGTTTATTATGTAAATTATACGAATGTTTTGTATGAATTTATATAAATTATATGCAAAATAAATTATAATTTAGAATTTTAAAAGTAAGACAATAATAATCATAATTTATTAT
This sequence comes from Microtritia minima, assembly GCA_034699355.1. Lineage (NCBI taxonomy): Eukaryota > Metazoa > Arthropoda > Arachnida > Sarcoptiformes > Euphthiracaridae > Microtritia > Microtritia minima. The sequence continues at coordinate 2,765 of JAQIYA010000668.1, forward strand.
TGTGTACAAAATCAGCTCAATATAATGGTCATTATTGTTTAAAATTGCAAAAAATACGATTAATTTATTTGATTTGAGCGCATCGAAAACATATCAATACGACGTATTGTTTGACCGAAATGTGCGCACTTTAACATTATGTAATGCAATACACTTTTATCCGTTTCCGCCACAGAGAGAGGCATTCATTATTGCGAGCATAACAACAGATCGCGTTATTTGTGAAGTTTGCAAGTGTGTGCTAATTGTGTGGCATTTGTGAGGCTTTGGTGACCGAACCTGAATATGGCTGAGGAAGACGTGGCGCTCATCGATGATGACTCGAACGGCAAACACAACGAGAGCGACGCTGTCGTGCAAAACGGTGACGAAGAGCCGAACTTCAGCGATGACGACGACTATGTGGACGACATCAGCGATGAAGGTTTGCCACTCATTGCACGCAACCATACTATCATATCGTCATTGAATTGCTTTACATTTACAGAGCTATTGGCGGATATATTACGGAAAAAGCCGATCGAAAACAAGCGTTTCGATGCGGTCATAATCGTGGACCACATTCCACAGGTCGGACCCGAAAGGATCGACAAATTGAAGACAGTTCTGCTTAAGCTCTTCACCAAATGTGGAGCTATTCTGAACCACTACTTCGCCACAGACGACGACAATCAAACCAAAGGGTAAGTGATTGAGTGCTCAACGCCTTCATTACGAGAACATTACGAGTGAACTTCTCTTCAGTTATATGTTCGTCGAATACGAAACTCAAGAACAAGCGTTGGACGCCATCAAGACATACAACGGACACAAACTCGACAAACAACACGTGTTTACTGTTAATCTGTTCACTGATGTGGACAAGTATTTGAATATTCCTAACGATGTGGAAGAGCCTGTTCAACAGCCATATACAGATCGCGGTAATCTCAGGTATTGGCTGCTCGACGCCGACTGCAACTATCAGTACTCTGTGCTCTACGAAGGAGGCGACACAACAGCCGTTTACTTGAACTCCACTCCTGAGCCGACACTAATAAAAGAAAGAAATTTATGGACTGAACAATCTGTTCAGTGGTCACCTTTAGGTAATTGTATTTTGATTTACATTTTTATTCAATTGTTGGCTATTATAAAGTTGCAGTGTTTCTAACGAAGACTTTCGTTACTTTCGTAAGACTATGAAAGTTTTCTAAGATGTGAGCATAGACTAAGACATTTTAAGGATTAAAATTTAGATTTTCTATGGATTTTTCATTTCCAAGTTTATATTATTTAGAACATAATTAATAATTATGAATATTATTGATAGTAAAAATAATTATCATTACTGTTTTGCAGTGTTTAATCTTCACTGTCATATAGTTTTAATAAATGTTAAAATTTTTACATGCATATGAAAATTCTATAAACTTAGTAACTTATTAGTAAACTTATTAAAACGAACTTTTTAATAATGCAATGTTAGATTTATATTTTCAAATTCTGAATATGAGTCAGTATTTATTCACTTTTTGTCTCCAAAACCCCGCAAAATGTTAATTATATATTGTTGATACGTTAGGCACATATTTGGCCACATTTCACAAGCGAGGCATAGCCTTATGGGGCGGCGAAGAATTTGGTCAGTTATGCCGTTTCGCTCACGAAGGCGTCAGTTTCATCGACTTCTCTCCGTGCGAGAAATATTTGACTTCTCTCAGCCAACAACTAGTGATGCAAAATGATTCGAATGCTATTATTATATGGGATATTCGGACACAAACCAAAAAGCGATCGTTTCACGCCGAACTGCAGCAAATTATTTGGCCTATATTTAAGTGGACGTGTGACGACAAATATTTTGCGCGCATACATCAGGACTCGCTAAGCATTTATGAAACGCCGTCATTTGGATTGTTGGACAAGAAATCTATAAAAATTCCCGGTATTCGTAACTTTACGTGGTCTCCATCGCAAAACGTGTTGGCGTATTGGGTCGCCGAGGATCAGAACGTTCCCGCAAGAGTTACACTCCTAGAAATACCAACTCGAATTGAATTAAGAGCTAAAAATTTATTCAACGTTGCCGACTGTAAGATGCATTGGCAGAAGTGCGGCGACTATTTGTGTGTTAAAGTTGATCGCTATACTAAAGCCAAGAAAGAAAAAAACGAATCGAAATATAGTGGAATGTACTATAATTTCGAGATCTTTCATATGAAGGAAAAGCAGATTCCAGTGGATAGCGTCGAAATTAAAGGTATGCACAACTAAACATGTTTTTATTAAAATAAAGTTCTTTTCGAATCAAAATTTTTATATTTAGCTAAAAGATAATATATGTCGAATTCTTAATACTTAAAACTTCGATATAGTGAACTCCGCTATAGTTAATTATTCAGTATTATGAACTTTTTTGAACTGCTATACTTTAATATTGTAAATAATCTCAGTAAATGATTTTTTTAACTGATAAATGAAGCAAACCTTATTGTCTAATTTAATCTATTATGATTTTTCAATACGGGTTTTCGATATTGAAAACTCTTAAGTATAAATAACCAATAATTTGGTCCCGAGGAAGTTCACTATATCGAAGTTTTACTTTAATATGATAGATTAATATCTATTCAACATTTCATATTTTAGATTTCTGAATTATATAAAATTTATAAACTAATTCATTTAAGTCGATATATTTATTAATTTATAATAATATTTTATCAAAAAAATTTCGAAAACCTTGTTATGAAGTGAATTTAATACGTAAAATAAATATTATTAATAATTATTGATTGATTTTCAGAATCAATTGTAGCCTTTAGTTGGGAACCAATAGGCAGTAAATTCGCAATCATTCACGGCGACGGACCTCAGTATTCGGTTTCATTTTATGGAATAAAACCTGGAGGAACAGTCGCACAATTGAGTATTAATATTTTAATAGTTTTATTATATAAGTTGGAATTAAATGAACTAATTTTGATAATAACTAACAGAAAAATTTGAGCAAAAGCAATGCAATCATCTATTTTGGTCGCCAGCGGGTCAGTTCATCCTATTAGCCTGTTTGCGGGGCTCAAACCATGGTTTAGAGTTTGTCGATACATCTGACTTCACCATTACTAACACAACTGAACATTTTCAAGTGTCTGATGTAGAATGGGATCCAACCGGAAGATATGTTGTCACCGGTGTTAGCCATTGGGTTCATAAGGTAATCATCTTGTTATACCTCGTTATGTATTTGTTGACTTAATGAAGTATTATTATTAATTAAAGGTTGACAATGCGTATTGGCTCTGGTCTTTTCAAGGAAGACTAATAAGAAAGCATTCTTTAGAACGTTTCTGTCAACTACTTTGGAGACCCCGTCCGCCATCACTATTGAGTGATGAGAAAATTAAAGAAATTAGGAAAAATTTAAATAAATATAGTCCACAATTTGACATAAAAGACCGAATGGCGCTCTCGAAGGTTTCTAAAGATATGTTAGAAAAGAGGAGAAAATTGGTTAACGAATTTCAAGCGATAAGAGAAAAGAATGAATTGATATATTCTTCTTCGAAAAAGAAACGCATTGAACTTAGAAATTCTGATGTAGAAAATGAAAGCGATGTAATTGACGAGATAGAAGAAGAAACGGTGGAATTTTTTATAAAAGAAGAGATTATTGTTCTCGACGAGGATAACTAGTGTTACTTTAAAATTAATTAATTAATTGAAATAAATTGTTTGATTTTTGATATGCAGTTTGTAAGTATCATAAACTACAAGAGTTTGATATTAAAAATAAATTTCTAAAAACATCTAATACTAACCCTACCCATTGGTTTCGCCAATTAATAATAATTTTTTTAATTTCAATTTTAATTCTCTCTCACTCACTCTCACTCAATCACTCGATCACTTAAAATAAAATTGAAACTTAAGAATTATAATTTATATGCACGTATTTATACCACAATAATGTAATGATTATTAAAATATTTCTGATTTTTAGGAAAATTAAAATTTTTTTATATGTATTTAAACCCCACTTGAGTAAAGAAAAAAGACAAATGATCGCAAAAGTACTGACCATTTTGAATACTTTTTAAAACTTTAAACATCTTAGAGCAGGTTAAACATTAAAGGCGAAATGTACTGTTTATGATTAATGTCTATAAGTATTATGGAATAATGTTGACAAATATTTAATTATAAAAACTTGATAAACAATTTTTATTAGCATATTTTGTGTTTGGCAAAAGCAAGCTATGGATTTGAGACGGACGGACGCACAGTCCGTCTGCCCCCCCCCCGATGAAGGGGAAGAACAATAAATTTATCACGTTTAGTGTAGTTTAAATAGAGTTTTTACTGTCCAAATCTCTTTATTAACAAAGGGAAATTTGTTTAAATAGAGTTTATACTTGACAAAGTTGGACATTATGGGTTAATATACCATATACTCTTTATTACCAAAGGGATTCTTAAGATACATAAAGCTCGAACGTAACCCACGAATAATAAAAATAATGTTAAAATAAGCTCATAATAGTGTTCAATCTTGTTTGACATCGATTACTGTTACGCAAAATTGCGAAATTCTCAGAAAAGTGTTCACAATAGGTGTTCACACAATCCGGTTATAAATCCGGTTATACTGTTTTTAAATGCAAACGTTATTTACTTTTGCCAACACTTGTGTTCACACTTTCGTGATTCACGTTTGCGTCACTATTTTTGTTTTCGTGTTTGCAATTATATGTCTATTTTGTTTGAATTGAATTAAATATAAAATTTAATATAATTAACGAAAATTGATTTGAATTGCGTTTAATATATGGCAATGAATTGGTGTGCTTTGGATAACAAGCAAACTCTCATTTGATTATTGTTTACATAAACATATGAAAGGTATTTACTTCTGCTCTTAAATTAATAATTTGCTATTTTATGAGCCCTTTATTGACATTATATTCAGTTGAGATCAGTTAAGCAATTGTTAAAATAAGGTTAAAATAAGTTAACAAAATTGTATTTATTGTTAAACCGAAGAGTTTCGATGCATTTATTGCTCGCCAAATATCGATCCGTTCTTAAAGCGATGCGAAATACGAGTCGCTTTTATTGCGCTCGAGTTAGTGTCGAGAAGTACGACTTGCGCTGCACTCGAAACATAGGCATCATAGCGCACATCGACGCCGGCAAGACCACCACCACTGAGCGCATGCTGTACTACGCGGGCGTGACGTCAGCGATGGGCGAAGTGCACGACGGCGACACTGTTATGGACTATCTCTCTCTCGAGCGCGAGCGCGGCATCACTATCACGTCGGCCGCGACCACATTCGCCTGGAAGGCCACGCGAATCAATCTGATCGACACTCCCGGTCACGTGGACTTCACGATCGAAGTCGAGCGGTCGCTCAGCGTTTTGGACGGTTCGGTGGCCATTCTGGACGCCTCGGCCGGCGTTGAGGCGCAGACGTACACTGTTTGGGCGCAGGCGGACAGATATAAAGTGCCGCGAATTATATACTTAAACAAAATGGATAAACCGATGGCTAACATGAATGCTTGTGTGCAGAGTGTTGAGCGAAAGTTAGGCGTGAAGTCTCTTCCCATTCATATTCCTCTCTACCATAATAAGAGTTTTATTGGCGTCATTGATCTCATTTTAATGGAAAAGATTATTTGGGATAAAAATGATTGCGATCACGGGTTTAATTTTAAATCGCAACGTTTGGACGCCAGCGATGGTGATGTGTTCGCAAATGCCATTAAGCGAAGAGAAGATTTAATAGGCATTATGTGTGAATTGGATGAGACGCTCTCCAATGAAATATTGAGTTGTGAGCGATTAGAAGACTTGTCTGTTCAATCGTTGCAAAACGCCATTCGACGCATTACAATACAGCGGTTAGCGTTTCCCGTGCTTTGCGGCAGTTCTTATCGCAATACAGGCGTTCAATTGCTTTTGGATGCTATCGTCAGATATTTGCCGAGTCCTCTCGAAAATGTTCGAGACATAGTCAAACTTTATGGCAATAACTTATGCGCATTTGCTTTTAAAATCATTTTTGATAAAAGATTAGGCCTTTTAACGTTCTTAAGAATATATTCTGGAGAAATAAAGCCCTCAATGAGTATCTATAACGCTAAACGCAATAAACAAGAAAAAATTGGTAAACTTTTTATTGCATTTGCTGATGAATTCAAAGAAATGCCAAAAATGTCATTCGGAAATATTGCTGTAGTAACAGGTCTTACACATACCATTACTGGCGATACTTTAGTTACTTCTGCTGCAGTTGCAGAAAATGTAAGCATTTTTGAAAATGGCATTAGTTTTTAAATTCTTAGCATCAAATATTAAATTTTAAATTTCTGTATATTAACTCTTAGGTAAAAAGTTTGCTCACAAAATCCCAAAATGATAAACACATTGAGCCAACATTTTCTAATATCAGAGTCCCCGAACCCGTATTTTACTGCACAATAGAAGCGCCATCGTTATCAAAATTACAATCACTCGAATTAGCGCTCGAAAACTTGCAGAAAGAAGATCCTTCTTTTACGGTATCTCCAGATAAACAAACTGAACAGATAGTTATCAAAGGAATGGGAGAATTGCATATTGAGGTATACATTCAGTGTAATTATTTCTAGAATGAATGTTTTAGCTTTTCCTCACATTAAAACAATTCTCGTTAAAGGTTATTAAAGATAAGATATTAAAGGAATACAACGTCGATGCATATGTGGGAACACTGCAAGTCTCATATCGTGAAACAATAAAAAACAGTGTCGACGAAACTTTTACTATAAGTAAAAATATTAGCAACAACAAAAATTACATTAAAACCAATTTAGCCGTCAGACCAAATCCTAATAAGCCTTTCGAAAAAGTTCGCGTTGTAGTGACTAAAGAAAATGATTTGGGAAAGATAAGGCCTGACTATTTAAAAGCAATTGAAACCGGTGTCGCAAATGCCTTCTGTTACGGTCCGCTCATGTCTTTTCCCGTTATTGATGTCGCGGTGGACTTGTTATGGTTCGAGACAACCCGAGGCACAACCATTCCCTTCATAATATCCACAATGAGTCAATGTATCACCAAAATGCTTAAAAACGCGGCGCCGATTATGCTCGAGCCTTATATGAAGCTAGAAATAACGTGTCCAGAAAGATATATCGGTTCTATATTATCGGATTTATGTGTACGTCGAAGTCAAATATGTGACGCGCAAACAAGAGGCGATTTTCATGTTTTAAATTCGTTCACACCTTTGGCTCAACTTATTAATTATTCGACTTTTTTAAGAACATTAACATCTGGAACAGCAGTATTCACTATGGAATTTGAATCTTATCGAAATATGAGTGATTTCGACCAAAAGAATGTTATTTATCAATAGATATTTGTTTTGATTTTAATGAAATAATTTTAGTAAGCCTTTTATCCATATTAAATGTCATATAATTTCATTGCATCGAATTAGTTTACTTTGAATTGTAAACACTATATAATTTAATACACCCTTAATCACTGTTTTCGTAATAAAATAATTTCATGAATTTTAAAAAACAATATATTCTTTTAATTACAGACGAAATGCAAAATATAAACACTTCGACTTTAATGGAACTAAGCTTTTATACAGTAGTGACTACAATAGCGAAGTGTGACGAAACGAAACGATTCGCGTGGAGAAAGTACTGGCAAATGATATCGGAATTGCCGGCAACAATCAAAGCGCGTTTGATTACATCGCTTGGAAGGCGAGAGCTATTGAGTGACGAAAACATCGCATATTTAATAAATAACGAACTCATTGAATTGAATTTATACAACTGCCTCAAAAGTGACTTCACTATAGACCTCATCTCCAAAAATTGTTTTCGGTTAAAAATTTTAGACTTAGGCGCTAGACTTTCAAATTTGAATATGATATCTCCGGACTCACTGACGCCAATGTTTCGTGTATGCAATCAATTGGAAGATTTAAGACTTAGTAACTGTATTGATGTGAACGATGCGGTAATCGAGAGTATAGTTTGTAACTGCACTCATATTAGAACTTTGCAATTATCCGGTTGTTTATCTATTACCGATAAAGCCATGAAACTAATCACAGATCACTGCCAGCGCTTAACGAGCTTAGACGTGTCGCGAACTATGGTCGGAGACGACGGACTTTGCTATTTCGCGAGTAGTGTTTTATCTAAACTTATTAACGAACTGTTAGTTAATAACTGTTCATATGTGACCAAAATAAGTGTTCAACAATTGTTGAGGTGTTGTCCACAAATGAAAATCTTTAGTTATAACGGAACGCGAGCCACAATGGAATCGCTTTACGAAATCATTATAAGACCCCAACAAATTCAGTTCGATATTCCAATTCAATGACACTTTTGTAATAATTATTAATTTTTTTTATTAATTTTATCAAATTGTATTGAATATATTGTAATATACATATTGAATAAATATAAGTAATGAATTCAATTTGATTTAATCATTGATTTTAGTTATAATTGCTATTTGAAACCGCACTAATAATAAATCTTTTGTAAAATTGTAAAAATACCAAATTCGACACTTAAATGGCGTATATTTTCACCAAAAATATCTAGAATTTAATATATTGAAAATAAGCAATTAAAAAGATTTTAATTATAATTCTTATTTTTAAGTTAAATTAAAAATGGCTTTATTTTAGAATACCTGATTGAAGAAATATCGAAAATAAAAGATATTCAAATACGTTGCCATCGCTTAAATGGCTATTCTTCTTGCGTTTCGTTATTAATCTTGTAAATAATTTGGGAGAGCGTCAGAAAACTAGAAGATAAACGAGAAGAATGTGAACGCGTTGAGGGCTGGTCTGTCACGTCTGTCACTTCTGCCAGTTCTCCTACTTCTTCCATCTCTCCCTCTTCGCCCTCTTCGGCCACTTCTCGCTCGCACTTACACTCTTCGCCCAAGAGTTGCTCATCCGATAGCTTAGAGAAAATTAGATCGAAAGACTCATCAGAACCGAAGCCGTCATCCAATGAATTGTCTTTATTTTCATTATTATCGTTGTTTAGGAGCACTGAATCTGGTATTTTCGAAACCAACTCATTGAACGAGTCGTCAAAATCGATGTCGTAATTATCATCACTTCCAGAGTAAACCGATTTCGCGTTATATTCATCATTGGCTGTCAATTCGTTAACATTTAAATTGGAAACCAAAAGCTCGAAAGAGTCCGAACTGAGATCGAACTCGTCTTCAGATTCACGTATGTCTTGATCGAACAAAAATGATGACAGTTCGCAGTCATTTGACTCGTTTTGCGAGTGATTCTCACAATTGCTGCCAATTGTGCTCACAATCACAGTACTGTCACCACTATTGCCAGCAATTGTGTTGCTCTCAAGCTCGCACTCGTACACAACTGTATCACTGGAGCGATGCTCTGTCTCGCACTGCGTCTCGCACTCCGTCTCGCAGTCCGTCTCCTCGTCGGTCACGTCCATCACTTCTCTCAATTGATCCAATAATTTCTTATAATTAGGTTTAGCGTAAGTTTCGCACATTAATCTGGAGTGAATCGCATTTCTAGTGAGCGCACGCGAGTCACTGATAGCTTGAGAGGGAATGTGTTCGCCGAAAGTGATGGGATTCACGCTAATCTGGCGCTCACTCGTCGTGCCGTACGAGTGCGCGAATCGAGTGTTGGTGGCAGTGGTTCGCGATTTGCTTGTGTTGGGAGAAGCGATCGGCTTTCGCGAGCGATAGTACTCATTCAACTCGTATGCTTTACTCGCTTTGGCCGAGTTGTGCGTCGAGTGTGGCGACCGCTCGCTCGCACTCCAGTCAGCGCTGCGTCTCTTCTTCTCGCTGTTCGGCTGTCCGTCACTCGCGCTCACACTTTGCGGACAACACTTCGATTTCCTTCTCTTTGACATAATAGTCAGAAGAATGAATGCAATGCACTGCTATTCAATCGTTTCCATTGGTTTGTTTCAAATAATGAACGCTAACTTTAAGCCAATCGTTTGCTCACAACTCCTATATTTTCCATGATTTGTTTATTTGAATTCACATCAATTATGTCGAATTACAATCACTTGTATTTCAAAACTCAATTAAAATATTGAGTTTTAATTATTGAAATATTGATTTAAATATTACGTTTCATGTCATATACTTTTTAACAATTGTCGCGAACGTAAATAATAAAATATTATTAATTTAATGCGAGTTTTCAATAATTAACAAAAGAAACACGTAATTAATTAATAATCATTATTTATTAAATTGTGAAAAACTCTACATTTTATAGACATTATGATTAAAAACATTTTATACAACTTTAAATTTATTTACTAATTATCACTTTATAATTTTAATTACATTTTATAAGTATTTATTTAAATAAAATAATTACATAATTATTATATAATTTAAAATTGATTACTTCATAAATTTTGAATATGTTTGTTAACGTCTGTATGGTTTATATATTGTTTATAAAATGCAGACAAATGTTGTCATTGAAAGTGCACACGAGATGTTGAAGTGTGACTTCGATGCGGACGAGAGTCATGAATGAAAGTTTGCCATTCAAGAGATTTCGCTAAACGAGTCATCATTTTATGTGATTTTAGTAGTATTTTATTAATTAATTTATAAAACATCAAACGCGCAAAACTGTGATTTATTTTCATAAGTAATATAAATAATGTCCTCAGCGTTGAGTCAATGATTGCAATCTGTATTAAATTCATGAAATAATGAATTACATAGAAGAGCAAAACAACGAATTGGAGGCTTTGGAGGCTATCTATCCAAACGAGTTGAATGGTATGATTAGCTTATGATAATCACGCTTTCTTCATATTATTGTTCACTATTTATTTGTATTAATGATAGTTATATCGCGAAAACCGATCGCAAAGTTCTCCATATCAGTGAAGAGCGAGGAAAGCGCTGAAGAGTTGCCGACAGACCAGTCAATGGATAGCTGTGAGTATTATTTGCGAATTAAAGTTTCATAATTATGACCGTAAATATGATATCATATGTACTTATAAATGTCAAAATTGATTGTTTGAATTTTGTCATATTTTAATTCAATTGTTTTAATTTGATTTACTTATTGTTGTACGATAAGATTTATCTATTAGTAGTACTTTTTAAAGCTAAAGTACATTATAAAGTGCTAATCATTTAGAGATTTATTGAATTAATATACAATTATTATGACTAAAGATGAGCTGCAACTGGTATTCACATTCGTCACCTCATATCCAGACGAACCGCCAATTATTGAAATACAAGACTCAACTAATTTAGACGATTGTGACGAAGAAGAGTTGTTGCAGTTATTAGAGGTTGAATCGAAGAACAGCTTAGGAATGGTTATGATATTCACATTAGTTAGCGTTGCCATTGAATGGATTAATCAAAAGTGTGATCAGAAGAGAAAAGAGATTAAGGAGAGTCAAGAAAGAAAGCTGAAAGAGGCGGAAGAGTTGGAAATGAAAAAATTTGAAGGAACGAGAGTTAATGTGGACTCGTTTTTGGTGTGGAGAAACAAATTCGAGGCTGAGATGAACCTATTGAATGGCTCGCAACGCACCAATAAATTAGAAGTTAACAAAAGGCTTACTGGAAGAGAACTGTTCGAAAGGGACAAAACGCTTATCGAATCTGATTTGAAATTTCTCGATGAAGTCGCTGAAGAGAACTTCGATGGCGTCGCGATCGACGAATCGCTGTTTCAGGATTTGGATGAATTGGATTTGGATAACAATGAACGGTGAAGTTATTCGAGTTATGTTAAAGCAATTTTTCATTATTATTGTTATTCAAGTTTAAATACTTTTTGAGTAAAATTCAGTTTAATTTTAAATTAACAGTTTTACATAAAAAAAGTTGAAAATATGATACTATTTTTTCTTAATGAGCTTATTGTGCAAATTTTCATTAACCCTTGTTTGAGGCATCGGTGGTGTTCCAGACTTGCCATAAGTTCGGACAACTTTCTCAGACCTTTCTTTAGTGATTACAGGAATTGGTTGTTCGGGAGTTATATTATCGTTTTCAACACTTTGCAGTACTTGAGGCGCAAATTTAACTGTAATTTTACTGTCACTTATGTCTTTAATGCCTTCAGACCTGTTTTTGATGCGTTGCACGCCTTTCGGCCTTTTAGTGGTCAATCCAGGAGTGAACTCAACCGTTACAAAACTGTCGGTTGCGCTGATAAACGATGGCGTGGTTTGCATTCTGCGACCGACATTGTATTTGATATTATTAGATGGCAATTCAAATGCTGTCGTCAAGTGATTGAATCTGCACGTCGACGACGAGTCATAAGTCGGCATTTCTGGAGTAAAGCCTACATATTTGTTAAGCTTTAAAAATTGTTGCGGAACTAGAGTTTGGCGACCCTTAATGCCGAAGTCGTACGGCTGTGGAGTGCGAGACAACAGCCACTTATCTATATTTTTATTGCATTCATTTTCCTTTTTATTCATTTGATGACCACTTGTTTCGAGTGCACTGTTTTTGTGATTTGAATCTTGCTTTCCATCAAAAGCGGACGTTTGTTGCGAACCAACGCTATCGCAAGGCGTTGGCAATGATTTGCTTTTGTTGTCCGACGCGAGCGTAGGAGTGATGTCGTTAGCGATCGCTTGAGACGGCTTTGACTTCCATGCTATGTAACCATAGTTTCGCAGTGAAGGACTGTTTTCGATATCATTCATCATTTGATTCATGCTTTCGATATGTTTCTCAATTGAATTCAAATTAAAGGGCGAGCCTTTGATGGCGTTGTGAAGAGTGGACACTTCCACCTAAAATGATAGCAATGAAAGCACAACTGATGCGAATCGTGTGCCACAAGTGGCCGACGAGTGACTCACGTAAGTACTCCTCACGTCGCGATCCAACTGTTTGACGCTCTCGACGTCTCTCTCGTCGATCAGTCCGTTAGAGCTAACAAAGCCATTGTCGGCCAATTGCTTGAGTTGCGTGACTTCACTCTCAATATCAGTGACCGCTTTCCTCAACCCATCAAAGAATGACATTTTACACGAATGGCAGGCAATCTCTCGCGAACCGCTTCCCAATCTCTTGCCAACTGCTCCCCAATCGAGTGGCGCAACAGTCAAACCGCTACACAACACACACTCATTTGGCGCGCTCGCCATAAAGGGATCGCGCATTCATCGCATAACGAATGCCGGCACTCTCTATAAATACCATAAACTATATACACTTATTATTATTATTATTATTACTTCATCAGTGGCTTATTGTTGAGCCGAAATGGCATTTGAGACAAGTATTTAAGTGTTGATAGGCATCGCATTCAGTTTTACAATTTTTCAAAATAATAAACAAATGACTACATTAAGCAATGCTATCGCACTCAGAAATCTCAAATCATAACTTGCTTTGCAGGTCAAAACCAGCTAAAAAACGGAAAAAAAGTTGTTATTTAAGAAATTTGTTATAAATTTGTTATAAATGTTAGTCTAACACTTGTGAATACAGCCTTTAAGTCTGAATTTCACATTTAAGTACATTATTTAAGTAAAGTTTACATTTAAGTGTATTATCGCTATTAATTTGGTAACAAATTTTGTTTAAACTGCTCACATTGTTGTTGGAATTAGAATTTGATGATATATTAATAAAATACATATATTAATATTAATACATATATGTATATATTGGTCTTGAGATAATTATCATTCGTTTTGCCACAAAGAAACCAAAGAAGAAAAACCAAGTTTACAAAAAAGTTTTTCTGTTTTCTTAAAATAATAATAGCGATTTAATAATTAGTTTTCAAATTTATATAAATTTTTATACATTTTATATATTTCTTAAGGCATATTTTATATTTCATGCCTTACTGTCAAATGTTAATTTTATACTTATCTTATGGTATATTTTGACAGTATTTTTATATTGAATTTAGCGATTATTGCAAATAATTTTAAGACTTTTCCAGAAGTCATACTCCTTAACAGTTAAGGACACAACTGTGAATTTTTTTAATGTTTAGTATTTATTTTGGTCACTTGGCCTGATGTGTGAAGAGTAAAACTTTAAAGCAATAAATAATAATAACGATCTTTTAATTATAGCTCTTATATAGTCTTATAGCTCGTAATGAACAAAAATTAGCCCTTAGGCTAGTTTTAGACATGATTGTAAGAATTAAAATTTCATATTTAAACTTTTATTCTTAATATCAAAGGATAATTCTTAATAAGAATTTTAAATAATTAATTTAATTTAATTTTAATTTGAATAAAAATATTGTCTACAAATCAATAAACATGTAAACTATAGTTTATATGTGATTTTATAAAATGAAATTATATTTGAAACGAAACTTGAAATTTGCAAATATATTTAATGCAGTTTAATGACTCATTTAAATTTAGAGCTATAACTAGCCATAAGACAATTAAAGGACCGCTTTTATAATTTATTGCGTTAAAGTTTTCTCTTCACACATCAGGCAAAGTGACCAAAATAAATACTAAACGTTTAAAGCAAAAAATTCACAGTTGTGTCCTTAACTGATGAGGAGAATGAGTATGACTTCTCGAAAATCATTATTGCAAATAATTTTAAGATTATTATTAATAATCTCAAAATTCAACATAAAACATACATTATTTAGACTTAATTTATTTAGATCTAAAAATAATAATGTTTTATGCATAATATTTTTCATACAATATTTTAAGTAACATGATTTTATCAGATCATTTTGAATACGATTTTAAGCAATATAAATAAAAGCTGTTTAATATTCTCTTAAGTAATTTCAATTTATTATAGAAGTAAATGATTTTTTCAAATGAAATTACTAAATATATTCATATTAATTAATACTTATATTCGTAATAAAGTATAGTTAATACTAAAAATTTAGTGTTTTACCTATAAATATGATGTTTTGCTGGTTTTTATGATCGTATTCATGGTTTTGTTTTTTTTATACGACTATTATAAATATTCAAACTCAAACAAGTTTTATTAGTGATCTCGTTTTTAAAACATTTAAATTTTAGCTATTGAACCATTAAAATAAACTATTTTTAATATTCTTATCTTATTATTTATTTATTTTTAATTA
>JAQIYA010000669.1:0-17895 GCA_034699355.1 Microtritia minima
GCCTAAACCGAGATAGTTGTATGGCACTTATATGAAAATTTCGTTGCCTAAACTGAATTTGCCTAAATCCGAATTTTTTAACATTTGAACAATAGAAACTCAATTTGGGCAAAATTTTCTTTTGCCTAAATGCGAGAATTGCTTAAATCCGGGATGACTAAACCGAGTACTAATTGTATTTACAATTTTTGCTATAATCAAAGCACGTATTATACTAAAGCATGCACTGATTAGCCTTTACTATTATAGAATATTTACTATAATCGAAGTGCTTTAACATTATATCCCCATAGAGTGAATCAGTGCTTTCAAAATCTGTTGATTTAATCGAAAGTTGCTATAATCGAATATTTACTGTATTTAATTTCTAGAATTATGCTATAACTAATAATTTTAACTTTTAATTCTAATCAAATAACAAATTTCATATAAATTCTTAAAATTTTATAAATAAAATTTATTGGAGTATAAACTTGCACTTAAGAAACTTTTTTTATATTAAAAATTATTTTTTTAAATTTAAATTTACTTATATTTAACTGACATTTATATGTTTTAAAATTTAAAAAGCGTTAAAATTAATTAAAAGACATATTCGAAAATTCAAGTTCAATAAGATGACCATAAGCTAAAAATCTGACCGCTGGGCCACTCTATGCTCAATGATAAATGTTTTGAAATGTATGAATTAATTTCAAAATTATGTTATCGTCTAACTTATCGTTGATTAGCCATATTTAAACTGAATCATGACCTAAAATTGTTGTTAAGGTCATAATTCATTTTGCGCTATCAAACAAAATTCACTGCACTTAACGTGCAGTATTTTATTATTTACTAACACACAATTAATTGATAACAATAGATTTAACTTTGACTTCAGCTATTGTGAGGCAATGATAGGCAACTCGTTTGTGAATTATCAAAACTATCGCAATCATAGCGTTCTCTCCTCACGCTCGAAGCCTACGCTACACTTGATTTGACTTGAATAACGAGATATAGAAGTTTGAATTGATATTATTTAGGAATTAAAATGACTATTGCTTACGATATATAATGATATATAACGAAATCTAACGATTAGTATAGTATAACGTGCTTATCGCACACCAAACTCAAGGAAACTGTACGCGTAATATTAGCAACAATTTATTACAACACATAACAAGTTTTATTTACTACAATCAACACACAACTGGTAACCCGAATAAAGTATGCTTTTCTCAATGCATGCATAAATTGGGTGATGATGTCATTTAATGGTATTGAGGGTCAATAAGCGTCAACTTTTATATAAATTGCTGTAATTGTGCGCGATTTGCCTGCTTTTCACGGCTGTTGGCTATTAGTTAGCTATTAGTTACGACTTTTCAATGCCTTTAAATAAGTTCGTTAAACAGTCTATTGAGATATGAGTTTTCATTTAGTGAGCCAACATTTACAGCAAAAAAATGCCGACAACAAGCAATACGCTGACCATAAGGCCGACCATAAGGCCGACCACAACGCCGACCAAAGTTGTGGAGCAGTGGAGCAGAAGACAGCTCTGTTTATATCGAGCTTCTGTTCGGCTTATTTTCTCATTAAATACAACGATTGCCATCACATGATTAAGTATATCGACGACGTGGACGACGTGGACAACGATGTCCAGAGTGAGTGCTCGAAGCCGGTCGTCGAATGCGTGCGAAAGGCGTTCGACCTCTTCGACAATCAACTCATTTACGCCCTCAATCAACATAATCATCATAATCATAGTGAGCTCAAACTAGTCAGCGATCGCAGCCCTAATCATAATGACGATCGTAACGACAATCGTAACGACACCTGCGATACGGGTCCGACTAATCAGCCGAATGGCGGCACTGCTAATGGCGTTACGCCACTCTCTTCAGAGTCAAGCCATTATCACAACTATCACTACGACAAACATTACGGCCAACACTACGAGCGCGACGACGACGACGAGAGCGAAAGGAGAAAACAAAATTTGATGGCTTACTATGTGGATGTCTGGGTGTACATCTGGTCTGCAATTACCAATTTAGTTGGTCCGTAATTACTTTTGCCTCTATATATGCTATTAGTGTTATAATTACGGCTTATCTTGTTTTACGCATAAATTTTTTGATGCACTCTTTTTGCGCTTTAATTGTTAATTACAATAGTAATTGAAAGTGTTTTACGCTTCTATAGTAACGGATATGTCACTATGAAATGTTTTAAACAGTTATTGTCGGCGATTATTAATTTAGTAAACAAAGTTCATTATAATATTAAATTATTTATTATTTAATTACAACAATTAAAGTGTTTACAATCATTTACTGTAATTCATTTACTTTCTATACGATTAACATTTAACAACTGAAGTAGCGGTTCATAAAAATAACATATTCTTAATTATCTATAAGTATAAAAGAGATGTGAACGAAAATATTTGTAAAAGGCTTGCCCAACGTTCACATTTTTTAGGCATTTAAGTAATGAAAAATTATGAAATTTTCACTCGCTATTTAAACTTTTAAATGAAAGAATGACAATAACACCACTTAAAGGCTTATAAAAAATAATTGTAAGGCATAAATAAGACTCTAAAATAAGTTTTAAATGACAAAAAAGATGATCTAAAATATAGATAACTACCAACCCTTTTAATGAAAATAGCATCGAATCGCCTTCGGAAAGATCTTATGCTTCTAAATGACAATTACGCATATAATTATGCATTTCTGCCCATTTGTGTTTCAAAGGGTCCCCTTTTTAAGTTTTAGAGGTTTAAAACCATACTTTAGACATTTTAACTTTATTAAAAATATATATGCTGTCTCTTTGATTGTGTTGTATGTGTGTTTCAAAGATAATTATTTTTATTACTGATATTTTAATATTTCAATATTTCATGAAAGTTTCACATATTTTCGAAAGTTTCACTGAAATTTAAATCAATATTTAAATCCATACATTTTTTATATCCGTGTTTATTAATATTTATTATATTTATTGATATAATCTTTATTTATATAAACTTATAAACTTAAGAGTTATAGTTATCTCACGACTTTCTCAAATAAGTAAAATCTGTAATTTCAGGACTGTAATAGTTAATTATGTAATAGTTGGTGTCCAAAAATTAAGGATAGTCACCGATTCGACCGAATTGACCGCCAATTTTTGAAATGATGCTGAAAAGAATTCAATTGAAATTTACAAGTAAAATATTAATACTTATGTATTTCAAAATAATTTGCACAATAATTATAATTATTTTAAACATAAAATTATGACTTAAACATTCAGTAAATAAAAAAGTTTACACAAACATTGATGAATGATTTGATAAATGATATTTAAGATAATGCAATTAATATTGAATCAAATATTTTATTACAAAAATACAAAAATTTTATGAGTTATAAATTTCATTTTTATTTTGCGGTTATTTGCGGATATCCTCGAACCGCAGACTTAAGAACCGATCCGAACCGCAAACCGAAACCTTTAAAAAATTGGAACCGAAACCATGGATAGCCGCGAATATCTTTAATACAGACAACAAGCAGAACAGTGGTGTAGTGCTGTGGTGGTGTAGTGCTGTGTAAAGCTGTAATAGCTGCAACAACAGTTGCAAAATAGAAAAATACAAAGCCGAACAGAACCGAATCCGCAGTCCTTAGAACCGAACCGATCCGCGAACCGCCTATTAATTAGAGAACCGAACCGCGGATATCCGCGGATAACCGCTTATCCGCAAATATAATACAAGTTAAATAAATATATAATTTATTTTAATAAGAAATTTAAACTAATAATTAACAATTATTTAACCATTAAATAATTGTCAACTTAGACATTAATATTAAATAATTTAATTAATTTACTGCTTAAACCATTCACAAATATTTTACAAAATTTTTCAGAAACAGTATTTTGCCTTATAATTGCCTAAACGTTACATTAACTTACAATCGATCAAATTATTGTTGGCATTATTTAATCATTTTCGCTAATATTAGTTGACGACTATGACAATTACTTCATCAATGCCTTTGTTCAAGATTTCACATATTTTAGACATTTTAAATTTTAAACGTAAATAAAAATTACATTAAAAAATGATTTAATTTCTAATTTAATATAAACAAAAAACTATTCTTATTCCTTATAGTAAAGTAAGATTTTATAATAAACATTAAGCAATTTTTTTTTATTTTATTGTATTTTTTAAACATTAAATATATACGAAAGCCACCAAAAAGTAATTTTATGTACACTACAGTCAAGTCCCTCTATAATCAACTCAATTGTATTTGAGAATATGTTGATCATAAGGGGTTGTTGATTATAAATGGTATGCTTAGTAATGGTTTTTACACATATATGTCACAAAATAGTGTTGATTATAGTTGGTTGTTGATAATATATGGTGTTGATTATATATGGTACTCGACTGTATATGGAGGTGTTCACTATTGGGAAGTTCACTATTCAGAGGTTTATACTGTATATTATATTACATCATATACAGATAAACCTTTATAAATTGCCACAGTATATAATCACAACCTGTCTAATATGACACAACACTTTGGTCCCATCAATAGGGACTTATATTAAACATACGAATTAATTTCACACCTCTATATTTTCAGTTTCACATGTTTTTTGAAAACAAATTCAAGCGATTAATGTAATTTCTCTCTCTATAATTTCACATTTAATAATTTATGAAAGAAAAACTAAATTATTTTCCTTTCAATTACTAAAAATTAACGAATTCTCATCTATAATTTAAATTTAATTAAATTATTTAAGTTTCAATTTTAAATTTATAAATATCATAGGAAAAACCTACAATATCTGGTGTTATATATCAAATTTAATTACTTTATTTAGTTTTATAAATATATGTTTAAATTTTATGCCTCCATATTTTCACACTTTATAATTTCACACTTTATAATTTCACACTTTATAATTTCACACTTTATAATTTGACACTCTCAAATTTTCGGTCCCAAATGTGTGCAAAGATTTCACTGTATTATAATTTTTAGATGATTTTGTTTTTAACAAAAGCTATCTATGGATTTGAGATGTCTGTCTGTCCTAATGAAGGCAACGAACCATAAGTGTGTAAAATTTAGCGGCATTTAAATAGAGTTTTAACTTGTCTGTTGGAAATTTTGGATTAATATACTCTATACTCTTTATTAACAAAGGGAACCTTATTACGATAACATACATAAAGCGCTTAAGTAAGCCACGAGTAATATAATTAATTTTAAAATCAGCTCATTTGGATGCGCATACTTTGTTGATTTATGTATTTCATATTTAATATTAACGAAATTATAAGTTAATTATTTTTACTTTAACTCAAGTAAATGTATGTAAATGTATGTACTTGTATGGACAAAATAGACTGGGATTTAATTTTGGGATTGTCATCGTTAAGCATTCGCTTATAAATCATTTTAGACCATATATAACATCATACTAACAAAATTGAGATAACATACGTCTCTATCATTGATATGCTCTCATTCTAATCAAAGCTGTTTCAGACTTAATAGCATAACATTTAGTTTTATCACTGTTTTAGTTTTGCATCGAAATCAGTTATAAAATATTTAATTTTTAAAATTAAGCATTTTATAAAATGCAAAAAGCCTTAAAGCAATAAACTTTTAAATCAATTCATGAGAATATGAGTTTAATAAAAATTCAGAAATAATAGCAGAGCTGCTAAATTGAAAATATCTGAAAGGAGTGAAGCGATTGTAAACTCGCAAAATCAACAAATCAATCAATACATGCAAAGTGTTGGCGCATTAATTCAATTTTTAGTCACACTTAACTCACACAACAGTGAGACTCTAATCAAACTGGATTTCAAGCCTTTGGTTGATAAGTATCTAATGTTTAGCAGAGACAACAATTTTCATGTCGAGTCATATCGAGTGTATAAACAGTTTTATCAACACTGTATTGAAACAGATAAAAGTATGTTAGCATTAGTTGCGTTGTCATTCCTCCTATTGATCTTCACTCTGAGCGCAGTCTATGACCGAAGTGATACTGCGCTCACAGACTCACAGAAGATAATTCGCTCTCAACTCTGCTCTGCTCTGCGCTCACTGTAGACATTCACCACTCCATGTAGACATTGCTTTGCCATACTTTGCCAACAATTAAGCACATCAAATGGTGGCTCATTTTCGGTCACACCTTAACTATTCAGCATTAAATAGCGTTTAACGCAAACTATATCGATCTGAGAGAGTATGAGAGAGAGTGAGACATAGAGTGAGGCATAGAGTGATGCCGTTCAACATCAAGAGCTTCACGCAATTGCATCGCAGCACAAGTCTGCCAAACAAGAACAAACAGGAGGACAGCAAATGCAAGCCGAAGAAGTGTCGCGACCAGTCGTCGTCCTCCTCCTCGTCGGTCTCGCATTCGGTGTCCCAATCGGTGCCCCACTCGACCTCCCATTCGGTGTCTGCGCCGCCCAAACACAAGCTCACACACATTTCGAGCTCGCGCTCCATCGATGCGGCAGACATTCGGCGAATCGGCGGACAACTTATTATATCGAACCCGATTCCGATTCATTCACCTCAAGGTATGCTTTTTATTGTTATTATATTGTAATTATTAAAATAGTTATGTTTGTGTCGCCATTAACGCGGCCCGCAATTCATTCATTCATTAAGTGATACACAGAGTGCGAGTCAAGTGTGAGTGAATGAGAGAGCCATTCATGAATCGCTGCCAACAGTGCGGCCCGCGATAGAGAGAGAGAGAGAGAGAGAGAGTGTGTGAGAGAGTGAGTGTGAGAGAGTGAGAGTGTGCGCGACTGTTGTGCGCAATAGAGGGACTCAAAGCGCGACAACAGAGAAGTGCGAGAAGTGTGCCAATTGTTATTCGTTAACGCATTTATTTAGATTAGCCTTCAGTGAACAACAATACTCAACACTATCGCCACTAATACTGTTATTTTGTCTTTTTTATTTGTCGTGTTTGGCACAAATGCGGTGACATTCAGGTCAATCGGGTCACCATTTGGCTCACAATTCGGCTCACATTTCGGCTCACATTTCAGGTCACAATTCGGGTCACACACAACTGGCAGCGAACGAGTCGATACAGCAATCACTGCACCAGTCGTCGCACCAGTCTTCGCATCAGTCGTCACATCAGCCACACCGACATCAGCCGCAGTCACATCAGACCCCACATCAGTCACAGCCACCGCAGTCGAAAGCCATACCACAGTCCACATCGCAGCCAATCAGAGCCACTCCACAGCAGATCGCGCTAAACAACGGTCGGCCGCGAGTGTTAGAGGAGATACTCATCAATGGTGGTCAGCGGTCACGTCAGACTCGTCGCCATCAGAACGCAGGTCGAGCGCCACCGCCGTCGCAGTCGTCGCAGTCGGCGTTAAGTGCGTCGCAGTCGGGGTCGCAGTCGTTGTCTCAGGTGCGGCCGTCGAGCGCGACCCCACTGGACAGAGGATCGTTTCTCTCGTATTACCCGCCGTCGAGTGTGTTCGATGATGACCCGGGAATCATGTCGGAAATCGAGACCTCGGCCACCGGTTTCCGGCGCGGCAACAAAGTTCGCTCGTCGTTGCCGATCGTGCGGACGCCCTCTAAAACACAAGACCGCTCTCTCGGACTAGTCTTTCTCCAGTATCGCACTGAGACGAAGCGAGCGCTTCTGCCAAACGAGATCACGTCGATGGACACCGTTAAGGCTCTGTTCGTCAGGTGTGTCGCTGTGAGACCATTGTATGGTTGCTATAATGTTGATGTGATGTATGCTTGACTGGCAGGTCATTCCCGCGTCAGCTGTCGATGGAGTATCTCGACTGCGCCGCGATCTGCATCTACATTCACGACGCCTCCAAAGACATGTTCTACGAGTTGGAAGACTTGCGTGACATCCGTGACCGATGCGTGCTTCGCATCTACGAACACGGCGCCAACGGTCCGCAACCGGTCGGCGGACATTCCAATTTGCCCATTCCGTGGACCGACGCCGAGCAGTTCGGCTACTTTTCGGAGCCCGAATTCGAGTCTGAATACCAGTCGCAACACGTGCATCGGCCGAAGCGAACGGTCGCTCCGTTTGGCGCCCCTTCCGGTCCGACGTCCGGTCCGACGTCTGGCGGACAGTCTCAATATTACGGAACTATAATTTTGCCGCCACAGTATCGCTCGCAGACTATTTTGCCGCGAAATTATTCGCAGAACGCCGGCGCTCAACAGCCAGAAAGGATTAAACCATATCCAGGTTTGGCTAATAATTTGCGAACAAATTTTTAGAATATAAAAGGATTAAACAAATTTAGGTTAAGGTTAAAAGAAATGAAGTGTTAATTGTGAAATGTATTTATGAAATGAGCACATAATGAGCACATAACGAGGATAGCAATTAATGTTTAGGTTACTCTCAAACGCTGCCACGCGGTGCGCACATAATGACCCTCTACGGCAATCTCGATAACAATACTAACAATACTAATCAAAATCAAGCGCCACCTCAACTGTCAGTCTCGCCTGATTTGCTTCAAAAAAGACCTAAAGAGCCGATCGGTGATTCATTACTAACAAAATTTTGTTTCAATTATTTAAAGCAAAAAATGCAACTTTCACTAAAAATTAAAATATTGAATTGCCAGTAATGGCGAGCACAGGTCCGCCACCCAAACCGCAGCGCTCTTTCGCCTCGCAGTCCCGCTCGTCAGCTACGCCACCACATCCGCGCGGCATCACATCGCCAACATCTATGCCTCCGCCGGTTTACCATCAGAATCGTCCGCTGCCCGACCGGCCCTATTCGGTTGCGGGTCAGTATCCATCGCCGATCAGAACTCGTCCATATCAACAGGACTTTTCCGGATATCTGTCATCTCCCGAGAGACGAGTGCCACCGCAAGAAAGTCAAGTGCGCTCGTCGTACTCGGGATATCCGACGTTGGCTTTGGACGATCCGTACGGAGTGTACGGCATGCGATCGGGTTCGGTGACACCGGTCATCGACGAAGAGGCGCGCGTTCGCATGCAGGCCATGGAGCGACAACTCATGAGTCTCACCAGCGTTGTCACCAAAGCTCTAACTCCAGCCCAGTCTAATCAAAAGTCTGGTAAGTGTCGCTAAATATGCGTAATAATTCACATATCATTTTCTTAATGCATGAATTATATATTATGTCTACAATTATGTATAATTATAACGTTGCAGAGGTTGGCATACTCTAGGCTTGGGTGGGGATAGTCTGGCAGGTGAGCCAAAATCTAGTGGGGGTCAAACTCATCGCATTTGTGAGACAATTTTTGGGAATTTTAGAAAAAATAATTTTTAAAATTCATTTTTAGTCTCAAATCCTCAACATTAGTACAATGAATTTTTAATACAAAAATACTGGTGGGGTCGCATAGCATACCCTTTGGCCACCCCTTTGCCACCCCTGAGTTTGTGTGTTAATACATGTTTGCTATAGTGGCGAAAGTTATAGTTATGCGTGCGTTGCACTCAATTTGATTGCTTTATTAATGGAATAAGAGTAACATAATTAACATAATCGATTGACAGGTAATTAGATTAGCAAAGCTCGCATTCACTTGTTTGTTGGTCGTCCGCACAATAACGACTTCACTCTAATTATGTTAGACTCCATTTTTGCTTTTTCATTGTCGTGCACTTAAGTTTGCAATAGAGTCATGTCTATCGCGAGACAAACAAACCTTTTGCGCGAAACAGACGCATGAATTATTTAGGTTTTATCACACCAAACACTTTACTCTTTGCTTCACTATTTTGCATTTAAAGAAAAAATTTGACAAAACCAGTAAATAATGTTAGGTAAACACTTAATTTCCATAAATCGCACTAAGGATTCGTAAATTACGAATATTTAAGCCTTTCTCTTATATGCCTCTCTCTTGTCGATCATCTCTTATACAAATGTTTCACTCGATTTAACAGAAATGCTAATTTCGATCCGCATTAATAGTTTTAATTTGATAATCTCTGATGACAAGCAATTAGCTTTAATTTATGTAATTGATTAAAACAATTGATAATTGATTATATTATTTATTATTAATATTTAACAATTTTAAATAAATCTAAACATATATTAATTTTGTAAGCAAATTTCGATTTAAGCAATGAATTTTTAATGCCCTAATCAGTTGCCTAAAGCAAATATTAACTGTACATGTAAATTGTTATAACACTTATCCGTCAAGCCTTGACAATAATATACAAATAAGATATTCTACAATAAGATATTGTTTATTGATTTGATTGCTCCACACATAGAGTTGCATGTAATTGAAATGATTGCTCAATTCAGTAACAGTTACTGGGATACCATTGTGAGCTGATTTCAAGAGTTGTGCTCCACATTAATATATTTATATATTTATATAATTTATTTAAGAAAAATGTTTGATGGCATCGCACGCGCACTCGAAATATTGCCATTTTTACACGTTTCGCATATAATTTTATTTTGTTTCTTAAAGCTGAACATTTTCTTCACTTTTGATAAATGTGTGGCGAAACCAAAAATTGTAATCTCTATAACACATAAGTTACAGTAGTATATATTTCTTTAAGCCTGTCTCACATATTTCTCATGTAAAAAAATATAGACCAAAATGTATGAATACATTCATTTTTCTGAATTACTCTGCATTATAACTATTTGGCATAGTTTGAAGTATAAAGTATATATAAAGTATATGTGAAGTATATAAATAAACTATCAGTACGAGCGAAGTGTATGATCAAAGATTTATGGCTGCAAAATAATAAAGCACTTATTGATTTGACCACTTGGACTGTTTTGCTAGGCTTGCGTTCACACAATCGCCCAAATCAGTGAATCGCTATCAGATAGCGAGCAAATGCTTGACATTTTCAGCATCGCTTAATAGCATTGACGGATGTGCTCTCTATTTTAATGCAATTTAAAAAATACAGATTTATATACCGACTCAGCTATTTTTTATTTGTGCTGATTTATGCGCTTTCTTAAGAAAACAATGAACTGTAATGAAATAAAAAGCGGTCAAAACGTCAACGCTTTAAAAGGAAATAAACATTTTTGTTGGCGTAGAAATGCTTTTAGCGATATAAATGTATGTTATGTATGTTATACTTTTATATTTCTCTCTTAAAAGATTAAAGATTATTATAATATTTATAATAATACGCATAATAATCCATTAGCCATTAAATGGTTTTTTAATGTTATCGTTAAAGTTGTTAACTCTACTGTATTCAAAACAAGAAAACACTCATTGAGAACTTGAATGCATGGCTTCGTAAACAATTTCTATAGCATTTCTATAGATAAATAGCATTCCTTTTCTTTAGCATTTTCTTTAATGTCGTTATTCGTGAATTCGCAATGATTTTTCGCTTTCATTTTATTTTCTATATTTCATTTGCTTTAATTTGCAGACGAAGAATCAGATGCTGTCGAAAGTAGAGATATAAATGCAAATAACATAATTAATGCAGATTACAAAAGGCAACACTTTAAAGGTAGCTAACAATTAGACGTATTAATTATTAAAAATCATGAGATTGTATTTTGTTATGAATGAATATATTTGCTATATTTTCAACTATGTTTAAATTCTCTTTTGCTAAAATCACTGCTCTTGAATATGATATAATTTTGAAATGCAGTGTCAGAGAAATCGGTGTCATTCATGGATGACAGCTCTTCATCAGAATGGCAACAATCGATGCATTCCCCACAGCATGCAGGTGTGACTCGTTTCATCACTCTTACGGTCGTAGTTAACCGTTTGCATGACTAACTCATTAATTAATTACACCTTATAAGCTTTTGCTGTTTGGCATTAATTTTTTGATTTTTCTTTTATTAATATGCTTTCAATTGATTGATATCTCAATTGATAGCCGAAAGGCCGGTTAAGTCAGCAATAAAATCGCGTACATCTATATCTGCAAGAGGTTGTGTTACTATATATATTGTATATTCTTTTATAGCAAAATATTTTGCCAAAATAATTGAGTAGTTTTAATTTAATTGATTGATATCGATTTTTTGTTTTCCTATCGTTTCGTCCCTTATGTGCATTGAATCTCTTTAAATCTTATTTCCAGTATTCATTATTCATTATACATTCATTATCTAAATTGTATTCATTTTTGATTATTTGCTAGAAAATTAATTATTATATTAAGTTTATAAATGATTTATTGTCTACAATATATTATTAGATTAATTTAAACAAATTGAATTTAGACTTCATAAGCAAAACTAACGAATTTGTGATTAAGTTTGATTTAATGACTTATTATATGAAATGCGAACGTAGACAAACCGGGAAAACCGATGCCTCCGCCTAAACCGGCGTCTCTGGTCGGCTATCGCGGCGGCGAACAGCTGGTGGCCGGTCTCGCGATCGATATGTTCGCTCAGTTGCGACAAATACGTAAGAAGACTAAAGACCTTCGCGGAGAAGTGCGAGCACTGCGGCGAATGGCGTTACAGCAGACAACGTCAGCCAAGGAGACGCTCAAAGACACGTGCGCTAAAATTAAGAGCACACTGGCATTCCTGACCGCTTCCAG
This sequence comes from Microtritia minima, assembly GCA_034699355.1. NCBI lineage: Eukaryota > Metazoa > Arthropoda > Arachnida > Sarcoptiformes > Euphthiracaridae > Microtritia > Microtritia minima. The sequence continues at coordinate 12,637 of JAQIYA010000669.1, forward strand.
CGATTCGCACTTGAGGTTAGACAGGCTTCGCATATCGCACGAGAGGGACGCCTACGGGCAGGACGTGTTTCGCCTCGACAAAGACCTTCAGGAGCTCGAGTCTCAGGTGGAAGAGCTTCGATCAAACGTTATCAATCGTCGATGTCGTGTGAACATGACTCATGTCGAGTCGATGGCGCTCGTGCTCTCGAGAGCCTCCAAAACGGTGGCCGACCTTAAGACTCGATACCCGCAACTCTCGCAAACGCTTAAGGCTATCATGACTCAAGAAATGGAGTGTTGTGTTCACGAGGAGAAATTTTTAAAGGAAGAGCCCGAGAGATTGGAAACGGCGTTAAAAAGGTGTAAAAAACTGACAGGAACTTTGGTCACTCTTAAAAGATTGGCATCTGTTCAGGAGCAGAGGTCCACCTCGAATCAGGGCAGCTCGTCATCGCCGTCCCAGCTGTTGCAGAGCGCCTCTGCAGACACCACCGATCGAGATATCGCGTCAAGAGTATGATAATAACATTTTTATTTAACTTAGTAGAGAATTGCGTAGAGAAGAAATAGAGTAGATATGCTGTTACTGTGCAGTTACGCCAATTAATAATTACTATGAGCTTTCAAAGAGAGCCTCAAAAGTTTTGAATTAATTAAAATCATTTCTCTAACACTCGAATAATTTTCGAAAAGTACGGCACTTTATGAATAAATTGTGAAATTAATACTGTGATCCTAATTGCAATCTCAGGCCAAACGAATGCAATCGTGGCGTCGGAGCGCTAACTTTCGAGATAATGTTAATCACAAGATCGAGTAATTTTCTATAATACAAATTATAATTTAAAAAATTTTCATTAATTTTTAAAAATTTTATATTGACATACATTTTTATTGCTAGAAAAACAAAAGTTAAATTTTATCTATTTGTATTTTCGATAATAGCAATAACCCTTTCGATAACCCTTTTGTGATATTATAATATACAGTAGAATTGAGTTTCATATAACTTAATTTCAATTATAACGTAATATAATCATAACTGATAGTATTAGATTAAAATTTATAATAGGGAATATGTAAGATAAAAGTTGAGCTCGAAATTCGGCTGTATATTATTTGTGATTGTCTTCATTCACGTGCATTTCGTGCCTGAAATACTGCTTTGATATTTTACTACTAATAAATAAACCTTATGCTCGCTATAATCCATTTATTATTGCCTGACATTAAAATTTTTTCTTAAATGATGGCCAACCTTTCAAGTAAATTTAGTTATAAGATAATCAAAATTGAAAAATTAATATAAATTGTTTGCCATTATTTGCTTTTATTTAAGTTATATTTTTTTGTAAGAAAATTTTAAACTTATTTCCTATCAAATGACTCCCAATACAGACTGCATGAATAATGAATAACAATTTTTAATTATTATCGTTTATTCTGGTTTGAATCAATTTCAGACTATATTTATACAAAATGATTCAATTTTATTTTTAACATAACAATATTTTTTATTTAAATGTGGGATCTTTTTAAAAATATATTAATTAAATGTTATTTTAGATTGAATTCATTCAATTAATGCATGCAATTTTAACTTAGAAATGTTATATTTTATATTTATATACATCAATATTTAATTGCCATTTTGTATGCTCTCTAAGTGCACGAATGCTTTGATTGAAATTTTACTTTTAAAAGCTTATTATGTTAAATCAAAACATTGCTTTTTAGTCTCATTTATTGCATTTTACAGTTTATTACTTCATTTGTTTTAACGCACTTTAGTTTAAGAATTATTAAATAAGTTATGAATATTTTAAAATAATTTTTTTAATTTAAAATATTTTAAAATAAAATAGGAAAGCAAAAAATCGCATTAATGTTATATTTAATATGCAGTCTGTGGCGGGGATTTGCGTCGATGCCAGAGAACACTGCGAGCAGTCAGAATCAGGTCCGTTCACATCATAATCATATAATCATAATTTGTTATTTAATTGAATTCGAATAATTATGTTAATTCCCTATTTGGAAGTATCGAATGATTTTTTATATTTTTGTTATACCGTTTTGATATGTTTATATTTTATTTTTGAACAATTATATCAACAGTTTAAATTAATATTTTATTTGTTTTATACAAGTGATCCGCAAAAGTTAATATCGATTTCCTCTTATTTAAAATTTTAGATCTATTTTCATGATAGATACTATCTTTGGTGGGCTATACAAAGGGCGGGCTATAGTCGTAAATTTAAGGTACCTAATCGTCAGTTATAAGATTGAATAAACGCAGAACTATTCATAAAGTACCCTAATTTTGCTTCCGTTCTATGGAAAATTATAAATTTGATAAAACGCTTATTGAAACTTATGTCTCAGATTGGCTAACAATAATAATAATAACAATACTGAAAATAAAAAATGAATTTAATTATAACTTTTATACTCGCACTCGATATCCAAAATTTTGAATTTTAATTTCTTCAAAGCGATTTGATATTCGTTTGCTTTGGACGATCAGATCGAAATGACTTCAAAATATATGTTTCGATAATGGATTTGTGGGTCTGTGTGGATGTTAGAGAGGAGAGGAGAGAGAGATGACGATGATGATGGAGAGAATAGGAAATGAAATGTATAACTAATGAATGCAATATTGTTGCTCTGATAGAGTTACGAGAATGATATGGAGCCGCACACCATTATTCAAGTCACGCCCGCCACTCATATGATCAACGAATTGAACAAAGCGAACGTTTTGGACACACTTCTCGATGAATTGCAAACATTCTCGAAACCTTCACCGCCGACAACGTCGACTGTCATGTCGACTGTCATGTCGGCCGCTTTCGGTGGATCGCAAGGTTAACATTTTATAATAATCGTATTTAAAAGTTATTTTATAAGTTTTTATTTTAGATTTAATTTCAAATTTTATTATTTTATAATTAATCAGTAAATTAATTTATATAGAAAATAACATAACAAAAGTTAGTATACAAATAACAATTATTAATTACCCTAATTTTACGTGCATACCTGCGGCTTATCTATAAAAAGCGAAATTTTGCATTTCGGGCTATGCATGGGATTTGATTCTAATTTGTTAAAAAATTATTTAATTTTATTTAACAAAACTCTTGTAAAACGCGACTTAATTGCGTAAATAATTTTCTAATCGATGGTATCTTAGAATTTAATGGTAATCACTAAAGGGAGTATATTTAGGGAAATACCTACTTTTTAATTACAATCCAAAACTTCGGGAAAATGGTTATAAACTTTAATTAAACGTTAATATGTCATTTTTCAGTGGTTTTTTATTTCGAATTTTTCCCGGTTTTTATTTTTTTAGAGAAATTTCCCGGTTTTTATTATTTTTAAAAATTTTCTCGGTTCTTATTATTTGAGATGAAAAAGGCTATTAAAAAATTGAAAGTTTTTGCAAAATATTGTTAAAATTGCAAAAAATTTACAATATTTTGAAAAATTTTCAATTAAGCTGTTACTTCACATTTGTTTAAGCAAATAAACTATTTCTCAGAACTATCTCACATACTATGCATAAGACAAGGATTAAGAATTCAATGAATTTCTTGGTTTGTATTATACAAACTATTATTGCTATATTAGCAAACATTGTAAATTTTACTTTAGTGAGAACTGTTGGAATTATTTTCTCAATAACTTTATGAATAATGCCAAAACTAACAGAATCATGCTTTTAATATTAATTATATTAGTAAATCTCAATTCTGATTATGTTATTAGTGATGAAACACTGGAATGGAAAATTAGTGAACTTTTTATTGAAATTTGTGAAATTAGTGAAATTTGTCAATAATTGATGAAAAACATTAGAAAACTTTAAAGACATCATTCTATTCAATTTAACTCATTTTTATTGTAATGAAACATTAGGAAATTATTATACTGTAAATTAAACATAAGTAATCTAAGTTCAACTATTATTTTATGTCTTTTTTGTTATTTTCCCGAAAATCCCTATTTCTATAAATCTATTTTCCTGAAAATCCCGAATTTTTAGCATAAAATTTCTTAAAATCCCTGTTTTTAACAATTTTATAGCACCGAAAATACGCCCTTTAGTAATCACTATAATAATATAAATATTTAAAAACTTAAAGTCGATGCACCACAACAATAGACAATTATTTATACCTTAGGTTTTGTTAACTAAAAATTAAAAAAGTGTCAAAATTAACGCAAAATTATTTAAGTAACCAAAATCTTGTAACACTATTTGTAACACTATTTGTAACACCCATGTAATACTATTTCGATAATATTACACCCTTTAGTAAAAACTTTCATAGTTACAGTTTGTTATGGTTCATATGAACATGGATCATATGAAGTTATGCTTTATATGAATCTAATTCATAAACCAAAATCCCTGTCCCATAGACCTAATGTTAAAAAAGAATCATTGATATGAAATTCAATGATATTAAGTAATCGATGTTATGAACTGATTATTGGGACCAAACATATAGAAATACAAGTAAATAAGGATCAATGATATGAAGTGTTTGTTATGAACTGCAACGCTGACTGATTTCATGTTTAGAAATTTTTTTGAAATTATTGAATGCTAAAAATTCCCTAAAATTTCAAATTCTCAATCATTATTATCAATAGATTTGTTGCAAAAATATTTTTGCCAAATCGGAAACAGCGGTATTGACCAGCAGTTGGTTGACATTCTACTATGAATTAATAAAAATACATTTAGACCTTTAAAACAAACCAAAATAACTGACTTTTATGCTTAATGTTTGTTTTTATTAAATAAAATAAGGAATTAAATATTTTAAATGATATTTTCCTAATGAACCTTTCCTATGAAGTCATGGATCTTATGAAGTAATGGCCGAAACCAAACCACTTCATATGATCCATACCAAACTGTATTACATGTAGTTATCTCAAAATGAACAAAAAACAAAAAATTTTAAACAAAAAATTTATTTATTTATAATAATAATATTAAAATTTATCGTATTTGGAAACTTAATCCATTAATCAAAAAACATTTTCCAAATAATTTCTCTAAAAATAGGTGTAACACTATTTAGATAGTATTACAACCTTTAGTAAAAATTTTGATAGTATTACATGTAATGCAAAGCCAGAGGAAACGGTAGTACATTAATAACATTAAGTGCGAGGCCTACATGAGTGGGGGTAGTGATGGCTGTTTTAACCCGAGTTAACCTTTTTAAAAGGTTAACCCAGGGTTAAAAG
>JAQIYA010000670.1:0-17893 GCA_034699355.1 Microtritia minima
TCTTCAAAATATGTTATATCTGTATTCCAACACATTGGCAGTGATTCTGTTTAAGTACATCTCAAGAAAGTATCGCTTATTAAGTTAGTCTTTATTTTAATGAAAAATTGTGTTCATTTTTTTCGGTCATTTCGTTGATGTATTTGTCAATGCGTTTGTTTATAACGAGTATACAATGGTTTATGATATGAACATTAAGTTTCATCTTTAAATACTTTACTATACCTCAAAAGTGTGTTAAGTTTAGATTAGGACTTAACTCGATTTGAAATACTCGATTAATTCTACTTATAGTTAGATTAAAAGTATGTCGCATTAAAAATTTGTAATAGGAATGAGTTTGAAGTTTTAAAATGAAAACAAACAATTTTATAGAAATATATTGTTTCGCATCAAATAATCGATATAATCAATATACCAATATATAGAAAACATTATTTTTAAACGACTTTAACGCGACGAAGAAAGTCAATATTTGCACGTTTTGATGCTTTCAAACATACAAACTTAATATAACTTATAATACAGAATAACATTAATATAAACTTTTGGATTCATAGAGTTTGAAGTCTTGAATATCATTGTAATAAATAAAAATCCCAATATTCTTACTTTTTAAAACTGTAATCATTAATTTAGCTTTTGATATGAGCTATACAATCAAAATTATTATTAAATTATTGCAAATGTTTAAAGCAATTTAGTTATAAATTTGTCTAAATTGTGACAAATTTATTTTATTCAATTTAAGAAATATTAATTAAATACTAAAATAATACATAAATGCTAATAATCTTAAAATATAATCTTAAAATACATGTATTATATAAATAATCTTAAAATATTAAATATAAATTAAAAATTAGTCAATTTTTATAATTAAATTTAATAAATGGTAAATAAAATTTGAAATTTGAAAAATATAGTAGTAAAGCAATAATACACTAACTTTGTTATAACAACTTTATATTAAAATCTATGTGATGTACGCTATATGTACTATGGACCCAAAAAGAAAAGCACAAAAGGTTTTAAATAAAGCGCTGTAAAATTTAGAGTTATAAGGGGTTGTGTTTCAATTGTTATACAGTAGTATCCAAATAGAGAAAATGACTTATTTGAGTCATGAGTTGAAACTATATTTTTGTAATGCTTAACTTATTTTGTTAATAAAATTCAAAATAATAATTTTTTCAATATCGGTATTCGTACTTTTTTAATACTATGTCAGCGCAGTATTCAAAATTTGTGCCTTTCTTTTTGGGTCCATAGTACATAGCGCTGTGTGTATATTTTAACACTTAGTAACAAATGTTTGAATTAGAATAACTTAATAGTATATTATTTTAATGACTTAATAAAAGAGGGACAACCGATCGATTTGTCAATAAGTTATCACAAAAAATTATAGTGTACATGGTTTTCGATTTGTCACTTTCACTGATAGTATTTGTTTTTATTAGTATTGATAGAGTGTCTAAAAGATAAAAATTGAGAGCAAGTCATGTCGTTATTAAATATTGAGTTTTCTATTAGATTTTGTTGAGCTTTAGATTTTCAGCACAAAGTGATAAAATTAATCGTTTATTGAATGGTTAACAGTTAGAGTTTATACTTTATATTTAAATGGGTTTTTGTAGATTTTTGTAAATGGATTTGCTTACTAATTGGAAAAGTTTTTATGTGTTTATTTTAGATATATTTGTAAGAGCTTTTATCTTTTTTTGAAAAATAGGTTTTAAATTTTGATTTAAACTGATTTTACACAAAAATCTTATTTACATCATCTCAATATAATGAAAAGAATATGTTTAATATGTTTTACTATATGAATTTTATTTAATCTATCCTAACATAAGTTTATATGAGTGTTATATAATTTTTATTAAATAACTTTATAATTATAAGAGATTATTATCAAAATAATTTAGAAATTTAAATTTTATACTTTAGACTGAGAAATAAATTAAAGGCGAAATATTTTGTTTAAATCTTAAATTTAATTTTAAGTTATTATATTTTGTGAAAATTTGATTCGTATCTCCTGTTTATTTTATCTTAATTTAATATTTGATTCTTAAATTTTGCATTTATTATCCAACTATTCTGCACTTTGGAAAAAAGTCTCTGTTTTTAAGCGATCAAATGCTAACATTATTATAGTGTGCGTGCATTTGCTCGCAAACTTGAGTGATTTGCTTTTGGGAAAATATAAATTAGAAGTACGAAATTTGGGTTATTCTCGCAATTTAATATTAGACATTTTCGATACATAATAAAATCGTAAGATTATTGACAGCTCACCGCTGCAGATATAAGCACAACTCTAATTATTGAATATTTGTTGAAAATTATAATTATTGTTCAGTGTTGTCAATACTTAATTCATACATTCTGCTCTTCAATAGCTCGCATTTGCATTTCTATACCGCATAACAAGTTCGTAATGACTACATTTTTTACATCGTTAACCAGATTGTAGATGTTCTTTCATTGCATTTTTTAGTGAATTTATTAGCGAAGTCTTCAGGTTATCAATAATAGTTTTCTTTCATACTAAAAAATCTAATAAATATTTTCTTAAAAATCTTTTAAAATTGAATTTTGTTACCTTAAGGTATGTTTAACGAACGAATTCTATGAATTTTGATTTGAGTTTTTATATAAAACTCATCATATCATATCATATTTCATTTAAATTTTTATATAAAAAAAGATATTTTTAGTGTCAGTTTCCATATTTTTAAAAACATATAAAGCATGATTTCGAAATTTCTTTAAAAAATAAATATTTGGGTAATCATAAACTGTGGACTCTATTGACAGTTCATAGCCATCCTATATGGTTGATATCTCATTAGCAACTAAAAGCTCAATCTTTGCTCAATTAAGTTTAATTTAAATTTTCTGTACAAATTTTTTTCTATTAACTAATGCTAATGAGTTAGCTCTAAGTTGATTAACAATGATTAAACTTTTTACTCTAATGAAGGCAAAAGTTTAAAAGAGCATTCGGTGAGGAGAGAGTGAGTGAACAGTGTTTGTAAAAGAGTAGCGTATCAGCAATATATGCTTTCATTAATAAGCCTAACAAATAGCTTGTTGTTATAGGGAAATCTGTTCAGAGCAAACATCATATTCTCACATCGGGGGAGCTTCTCATATCGAATGTTGAAGGCAAGGATGTGAGACGAAGATATCGTTGCCAAGTCGTGAACCGCCTCACGGGAGAGAGAATCGACAGTTTAACGTGGGCTCGAATCGTTCTGACGGGTAAGGAGTGTAACGAGACTGCATCTCTAACTGAGATGTGATCTGTTTCGCCTCTCAACTTAATAATTGATATCACTCTATACCAGTTGTCAAACTTTTTCTTTTTGTTTTTTTTTGTTACACTTTCAACTTTTTTTAAAATATAATATCTATCAGATTAAATGCATATTAATACGAGATAAATTACATTTTTAATCATTAAGCTATGAATTAAAGGTAGAGTCAAAAAGTGATCGCTATTATTTAAAATTTGATTGTTAATAGTAGAGAACGGATCATTGCACATAAAAAAATTTCTCGGTGAATGATAGACATATGATGTTTTGTTTGCAGACGCCTCACAAAGTAAGGAGTCTTTTAACAAATTTTAATAATGCATATAAACAGATATTTGATATTAACAGATGCATATAATATTTTACACATAAATACATAAAAAAAATATTTAATTAAATATTTGGGCCAAAATCAAAATTATTTTTACTTATAATATAAGTAAAAATAGTGTTAGTGAACTATTTAAATGCAAAATTTTAAGTGATAATCGATATTTAGGGCTGTAAAATTTTTAATGGAGAATTTTGCCCTTTATATAATTGCTATTAACAATCTTCCCTTCAACATACAACATGTAAAGCAGGGCACGCATCAGTTAAAATAATTTACATTTTGGTCTATTTTTTTCACGCAGAAATATTATTTAAGTTAGACTTAGACAAAGTTTTATTATTGTTAACGAAATACTCTAAATATAAAAATTTTAAATAAAATAGAACAAGAATATTATTTTATGTGCAAATTAAAAAACTAAGAATTAAAAAAATATTTATAAAAATTCTTCTTTTCCAAATTCTATCTACTATTTATGCAAATGTTTATTAAATATGATATTAGCAGAGAACAAATTAGTTCAATACTTTTAAAATAAAATCATAATTATTAGAACTGGTTTCAAAACTCATATTACTCTCACGTATTATTGAATCACCGAAATATTTGCATAGCGAAGTCAAAAATCTCGAAATAATGTAAAATACTTCAATAATTAACTATTGATTAATTTATTTGGATAATGGATTTGAATTTTTAATTTACATAAAATATCGAAAAACAATTGCATATTTAAGTAAATATTTTGGAACATTATAGTAAATAAAATGTCATATTTTGAAAAAAGTAACACATATTTATCTGTCTTCTAGTTATTAGACAACAGATAGTCCCTTTAATTTATTTATGTTTCAACGCCTCCTTATGGCCAGCCACGCCCCTCAACCCGATACCCCCTCATTCGACTCGGAATGTCGAACTGAGTTCAACGACATATCACATGACATGGTTTCTGACCATTTTATCGGTGCCTCCCGAACTGCCACACCCGACCACCTCAACCCCCCTACGATATGATTTGAGGCCATGCTTGACATGGTACATGTGACCAGTTCAGTCTATAGCGATACAAACAAACAGACCCACATATATTTTAAATTCTATTTAGTCAACCTCTCCCGATATACAGTTTTATATATTCAGTAAGTCGTGATAATATACCATAAGTTTCTGTAACTTCTGTATGAATTTTTATGAATTATTAATATATCAATTAAATGACAAATCCTGACACTTGTTGTTTAGTGAATTCCCTAAATGTAAATAACAGTAAAGTAGAAGCCAAACCAAACAATTAAGAGATTACACATAAAATATTAATATTACTTATTCAAATAAAGACAAAACGCCGTCAATGGGATCCGCGCCGCGATCCAACTTAAGTCCGTCTCTGCGTAACGTTATAGTGGCGAATGAGGGCGAGTCGGTTAGCATTTACTGTTCGTTTGATGGACATCCGCGTCCGCATCTCGAGTGGTATCACTACGAGACCTCCTCGTCCTCCCATCTCAGACCACTTCTGACCGGTGATGCTTACAAAGTGCTGCCCAACCATTTATATATTGAGAGCGTGTCGAGTCGGGACAGCGGCAGAATTGTGTGCCTCGCAAACAACAGTATAGCTCAGGCGCGACACGAGATCGAGCTTATCGTTAAGAGTGAGTCTCACTGTTAAATGTTTACAATAAATTGGTAACGAATATAAGAGAAAATAGTATTGACAATAATCCAAGTTATATTTATATGATTTTTAAATGAAATCAAACTAATAAAAAATATTGCGTACAAATTTAAGAGAGTTTAAAGGAAACATTGAATAAATATAAAAAAACAACAATTCTCATAATTATAATAATTTAACAATTAATCTCACGATAAAATAATTTCATTAAATAACAAACAAACTTTATAGTGAGAAACATTCATAACAATATATACGAACAGTAAGGAAGGAATAGGAATAAACAATAGTTTATCTAAAAAGAGCCGTTTCCTTATAATAAGTTAATGGAAGATAAAAGACAAATGATAGTCTGCAAGTGCGCCCATATTTCAAGTGTTTGTCATTCATTTGAAAGGCTCGTTAAGAATAACATTATCGTCGTCGTCATCAAATCCAAGTCCGGGAGAAGATGTGATCCTTAACTGTAACGCTAGCTTTGGCGGACACTCGCATCCTGACATCAGCTCTCGACTTATTACTTCTGTCGATTGGTATCGCGACGCCAAATCGTTAACAATGGATCATAGAGTTAGGAAAATATCGGATACTATTATTAATATTCGTTCGTTTCGCTATAACGACGGAGGAATCATACAGTGTTTGGTGCGTCTGAACGCTGGCCTTTACGAGGAGTCGATGCAGTCATCGGTGACCGTCAGGATGGAGGGTAAGACTATATATGATTGCGTTACATAAAAAACTAATTAACGACTCGCTACCTAATTATCGTTATCGCTAACCATCAGAGAGAGGGCCATCATTCACGACAGTGTTTTCCGAGCAAATTAAGATGTCTAACACGGATCTGTCGCTGAAGTGCACTGCGTTAGGAGTGCCGCCACCGTTCGTCGTCTGGAGAGTGGATGACGTGGAGCTGTCAAACAGCCATCGCATTCGTATTCACAGTTTCACCAAAACTGACGGAATGGGAACTGTCTCTTATCTAAACATTACTTCCATCAAAATTCAGGCACGTTTTCAGATCACTATATTTGCATTTTTATCCTTTTATTTCTCTTGTGTTTGGCATTGTTTTTCTGACTGAGAGGCGTAACTGTCTATTAAAAGATCAATAGAATCAGAAAAGCAAAAGAGAAGATATGATGAACATATGATGAACTTATTTCGAGAAATGCCAAAACATTTTCTCAATATTACGCTTACTTTTTTATAATTTATTCTATTCAGCGGAAAATATTTATTGATCATATCAGTTAAATTTTATGTTTATGAATAGATATATATTTTATAGTTTAATACACTTTATACCAAATAGCCATAAATCTGATAGTAAAGCATTACTTTTAAAAATATAAAAATCGAGTTAAAAGTGGAGGAAATGCGTAATTCGGTTGTGTATGCAATAGGAAGCGGGAGTTTTCGAGTGCGTCGCATCCAATATAGCCGGCAGTTTGTCCCATAAAGCGCGCATTAATTTGATGGGCTCGTTATACATAAAACCCATCGGAAATATTACCGCTATTGTTGGTCATTCAGTTACACTGAATTGCTCTTTCACTGGATATCCTATAGACGAGGTCTTCTTCTTGAAGGGTAAGCTAATGCATAGTAAATATGCATTACTGCTTCTCATTCAACACTAATGGAGCGTTTAATCTGCTTCTTATAAATTTATAAGTTTATCAAAATATAAATATAAATGTTGAAAAACTGTTTGCTGTCAGGAAATCGGCGAATGCCTTACGAGGAGCGCCATTCTTCGCCATCCATTGGTAAGATGACCATCAATCATGTGGAGAAGAGAGACAATGATGTGTATAAATGTGTGGTGTTATCGCTGAACGGCGAACGCAGCGAACAGGCATTTGAGCTCAAAGTTAGCGGTATGTGTGGCGCAGTGTTAGCACTGCTTATTGTTAATGGATAGGAATTAATTTTTAATGCTTCTCCATATCAACCTTATGAGCCTTATATGCGATTATAAGATATAACTTATATAAATAACCCAAATTTGGCGCATAATGCGTTGCACCCAATCTGGCACACTATAACCTAAACTGTTTTATCTCACTTTTTATTGTTTGTTTGGCAAACTCTTCGATCGCCAACAGCTGCTCCTGTTATAAGTCCGTTCATGTTCTCCGAAAATTTAGAGGAAGGAATGAGAAGTTCGGCTGTTTGTTCAGTCATATCTGGAGGTGAGTCGACTATTATTAAACACCAATATATCACACTTATTCAATTCATGCATCTAAACCTTCGTTACTATAATATTCTCATTGAAAGACCCGCCAATTAATATTCGTTGGCTCAAAGACGGCAAGCAATTGACTGAAATGGATTCTTACGTTCAAGTGATTTCGATCAACGAATTCATTTCGTCGCTAATCATCTCGAATATCTCGCGCTACCATAAGGGCAACTATACATGCGTTGCCTCGTCGAGTGTGTCGGTCACCAACTTTACCGCCACAATGACTGTAAAAGCGCCACCGATTTGGCTTTTGAAACCGCACGATAGCTACGCAATAAGTGGCACTTCAGTCAGGTTTGACTGTCAAACTTCTGGATATCCGCAACCAGTAATGCGCTGGAAGTTTATAAAGACAAACACATTGCTTCAATCGATCGGCTCAGAGCCAGTATCAATCTTGAGTAGTCCGCAAATACACGTACTCGAGAATGGATCGCTTACTATCAGATCAGTGGAGGAGAAGTTTCGCGGACTCTACGTGTGCGACGCCAGCAATGGTGTCGGTCCGCCACTCGAGACAAGTGCCAAACTCTTCATACACTCGTTGCCTCAACTGCGCGCTCAGCAAAAGCAGATCATCATCAAAAAGCTATCGCGACTCATGTTCTCGAGTGCGGCCACGGGCTCCACACCGCTCACTCTGCAGTGGCTCAAGAATGGCAATTTGCTCAACACTCCCGATGGCTATATTATGCGAGAGGAGATCAAACTGGAAGAGAAAGTATCGTTTATAGTTATAAATCAGGCGCTAAGAAACGATACGGCCGTCTTTACGTGCGTAGCCATTAATTTGTATGGTAGCGAATCCCTTGATATTAATGTGATCGTTCAAGAAACACCTGATCCACCGACCAATTTGCATGCGCTAGAGATCGGTAGCCGCACAGTGACGCTTACTTGGAGTCTGCCTTACACTGGAAACAGTGTCATTCGCAACCATAACGTCGAGTATAAGAGAAAGTCAGGTACGGCTCGAGCTTCGCTAATAATACTGCTTACAATTGCCAGTAAAACATCATCAATCAATTTTTCTCTTTCTGCCTGTTTTACAGTCAAATCAATCAAAACAATTTTTTGTTGTATCATATGATTGTTAATAATGATAACTTCATTTATATTATGAATGCTATTTAGCTTAATTAACAACACGTGAAATTATATAGCAATAATTATAGTATAGATAATTAAAATTATTATTTAATATTTCTAGTTTTAATTATATTAAATACTATATTTATAATTTTGAGACCTGAACTAAGCTATGATTATCATAACTTATGATTAGCAATAATTACGATTGCTTCAACACGTTTACTGCAATATAAAAGTGCATTTTCTCCACAGCAAACATTATTAAATAATTAAATCGATAATTTTTTCATTATATTACTCGAATTACTACTCCAACACATAATTTTATTACATTAGTTTAAAAGATATGAGAGCATATTAATAACACGTATCACATACTCGAAGGATATTCGAGTTAATGCGATGTCATAATTAAAAGTAATGCATATCTTACACTGTGATTGATGACTGAAGACAAGTTAAGTAAATTTACATAAGGAAGCGGTCGATGAAACTTTTATCGATAAAAGGCTAATTATGAAACAAAATGATGCCAAAACTTTTTTCTTTGTAAATTAATAAAAGCTAAGAACATCTTATTATATTTCAGATAATTGGTTCGATTCATATCTGACAACGTCTGCATCGAATTCAATCACTATCACTAATTTACTGCCGATGACTACTTACGAGTTTCGCGTTAAAGTCGAAAATGAAATCGGAAACAGTGACTACAGTAATGATATCGTTGTTACCACTACTATAGAGGGTATCATATTATTAAATATATTTTAAATAAAATTATCGATTATAACTCTATGCTGTTATATAAAATGATTTTTGATTTATTATTTTATACCATGTTTAGCGCCTTCACTTATACCTCGCGAAGTAACTCTTATGCCTCTCGATTCTAAATCGATTAAAATAACGTGGAATATAATTGGCTCTAAATTGGATATTATTGATGGCTTTTATATTGGGTATAAAAAGTTGGGTAATCAACAGTCACTCACATATAAAACAATGCAAACTACCAATAATGCAATCGCTTATGTAAATAACGGACAAACAACAAGCAAATATGAATATGTTGTTGATTCCCTTAATAGGCAGACTAAATATATGTAAGTTTTTTGTTAATTTTTATTAAATTAATGAATTAAATTAATATATACTTGTCATCTATATTTATGAGTTAGTTTTAGATCAATTTTCTGTTACATATACAGCAGTCTATCTGTTCGTATGCAAACTTTTCGAGCTCTCAATTTCATGAGCTTAATATAAATTGTATGATAACTATAATATTCAGAACAAACAAATATTTGATAATATTTATCTTGCGGTTTATATATTCTTATTTTCATAAAATTTATTTAGAGATCTATACTTTAGGGATTTTGTTTGACTTATTTTGAAAGTAATTTTTATGAATACAGTCAGAATTTTATCACAAAATTGCTTAATTCAATAATATGTAAATTCTATATATTTTATTCTTATACCGTTTTAATTCTTTTGTGTTTACTGCAAAGTTTTTTTACGATTATTCTTTGATAATTCTGTATATCATATACTTTACTCTATTTTTAAATAAATACTGAAAATTTTAGTTTTTAAAATTCATTTTTATTTTAAGATAAATAGGATTCAATAAATGATATAAATTTAATTTAATTTTTAATCTTTTTTAAAAACTTTGATGCAATTTTTAAAACTAATGAATATTAAATTAAAAACTGAAAATATAGATGAGAATTTAAGATTTCTAAGTTAATAGAGCATAATAATACTAATATTTAAAAAATATATGCCATTGTTAGTTACTAAACCTAAATAAATTATTATTATTGATTTTTAACTCGTGTTCCGCATTCTATGAGTTTAAAATTTTTTAGCTAGTTATGTAAATATTTATGCAAATTTAGTCTAAATGTGTGTTTCTTTCTCGCTCTGGTATTGATCAGATTTATTGTTCAAGCATTCAATAGCAAAGGCGCGGGTCCGTCATCCGTAGAGACTAGCAGTGAAACGTTCGCTAATGGTAAGAATTATTGAGCTCTTTTTCAGTCCTCTATTAGTTTTACTTTTTTCTTCCTCTTCTCGCGATTTCCTAATCGATATTTTATTAAAGTTACTTTCGAAGTGTGTCTTACTTATACATGAGTTAGTTTTATCGAAAGTGAAGAAAAAATAACATTTTGATATTGGAATAGATCCGCCTGAGGCACCACTTGTGAAAGTGGACGCGTTGACCGCGAGTGAGGCCACTTTGTTATGGGAGACACCGCCGCGGGACGAGTCGAACCAAGTGGACGGCTTTGTGATCAGTTTCCGCCACGAAGGCGACCAAATTGCTGAGTGGGATACGGTTCAGCTCACGCGTCAGCACAAGAGCTATGTTCTGCGAAATCTGAAGTGCGGCTCAGCGTATATCGTGAAGATGTTGGCCTTCAACGAAGTGGGAGAGGGAAGAGCTAGTGATGAATTGCGATTCGCGACCGCGGGAAAGAGCAAGTTTTGCTTTTAATCTCAATTGTGAACTCAAACCTAGATTAATAACATTTTTTCCATTCTCTACTAAATCTATTTTCTCATTTTTTTGATTCCCTTTTGTTTAACTCCAGACATAAGTTTTACTTAAGTGAATGTCGAGCTTTTATTTTATTTACAGTACCGGTAGCTCCCGATAAATCAGTTTTCTTTACGCCAAACATCACTTCAGTGACTCTTCATTTGAGCAAATGGACTGACGGCGGCTGTCCTATCAGTCATTTCGTAATCCAGTATAAGCCACGACTACAGCAGGAATGGCTGCTCTTATCCAATCACATCCTTCCAGATCAGGCCGCAGTCATCATCAAAGAGCTCACACCAGGCACGTGGCACGACCTTCTCGTTTCGGCCAAAAACGATGCCGGTATTGCAGAAGCTGAGTATAGATTCGCTACGCTTACCACTACCGGCTCGACAATCGAGCCCTTATCTGTTTACGACACCCGAATTAAGGTCTCCATATTTGAAGATCCAATGATTTTAATTCCTGCCATGTGTGCAGTTGTCGTACTCATCGTAGTTGGATCTGCGACTGCTTTTATTTTACTTTGGAAATCAAGAGAAAACGATGCGAACGCCGATTCGTGTGAGTCTCATTTTATTTAATTATACTCAAAGTATACAATTAAAATTTATTTTATATTTCTGTTAATTTTAACTGAAATATTTGTTGTTATGAGATTAATTATTAAATTGAATGCTATACTTTCCTTTGGCTTGAAATTCTATGTATTTAATTAAAAATCACTGTAAATGAAGATTTAACTCAATAACTATTACAAAAAGTGTAGTTTGACTTAACAGAAAAAGAAAACCTATTTATTGTGCAGTACTTTACTGAACACGACCATAGTTTTGATGATTTGCTCTCTTTCTGTCTGTTTCGCTGTTTTTACGTCTTTTTCCAGAATTAATGTTAGTGTGCTTTCAGAATATGAGTTATACAAACATATATACAGTTGGTTTGAGCTCAATATTTCACTCATATCTGTAGTGAGACGTCGTCTCGAGTTCCTCTTCCGTTACTCATATCTAAATAACTAGATTTATAGATAGGAATAAGGCATCTCTTATAGAATGAAATTAAAGGAAGCAAATATAATGACTGGAAAGCGTAGGGACTGACTGCACAATTTTGTTGCGGATAAAGACATTCGGTCGGAATTTTTATCCAAGTCATGCACGAATGAGCTCAATAAACAAGAAATAGTGATTTAGATTTTCAGTGATAAATATAGCAGTTCTACAGTATTACTTATGTTGATTAAAAGTGCATTAATTTTTATTGTCTCCATAAATATTTTTATTGAATTTATTTCTGCGATTCTCCTATAACTTAGTCTTCATATTCAAGAAAGTGTTGCATGAGTTGTCTCATTTTAGATCCGTATCACGTATTGTCCTAATATTTGGCTTCAAAGGATTTCATCTGTAATCCTCATGTTTGAATAATTGTCACAAGTGTTCCCTTTCAGAGCTATTTGTATTCTAAAGTTATACTTGAAATAAGTTTTGCAAACTTCATTCATTAGTTTATACACATTTGCATTCTATTAAGTTAAGTGTCTTAATTAAAATATAATATTATGAATGGGTATAGTTTGAGAAATTTGCGGCTTTTTGTAAATTAATATTTTTTAAAAAAATTAACAATTTCAAATTTTAAAGTTATACCAAATATTTTTGAATTGAATATTAAGATATCGATTATCTAATATAATAATTAATTCCAGAAATTATTAGTATCAAAAATCAATATTATATTTAATTTTATATATTAAACTAAAATATCTTTAAAGAGTTTTAAAATAAAATTATATAGAATTTTATAAGATTAATTTTTAAAAAATCAAATTTCGAGTTTCAATAATTGTCTGTAAACCCGAACCGACACTCAACAATAACACTTAGAATAAAAAATAATGGTATTTTATAAGTTCTTTCGCATTCACTTTTCTCTCTCAATAGCAAACCAACAAAATTTATTTTAAGGTATTGTAGGTATAGTTCTTTACAGTTCACTCACATTTCTTATACTGTTTCGATCAATGCATTCAAACCATTAATTTTTTCTGGACTCACGCGTCAGTTGAATGTACAACACATACCACACCATTTAGTTATAAACCTACATAAGAGTGTACTACATAAATATAAGCCACATTTAGTAATGAATACAAATAAATGTCTTAATTTTAGCTCAATTTATACCGCAAACTAAAGTGACTAAAATTTATTACTTTAAATGATAATTAAGCCAATAAATTATATTACAGAAAAGTATATATATGTAAGAATTTACATCAACATATTTTATATACATAAGTATATTAAAATAATGAAATAATAATAAAATAAAATATATTTTTGTTTTAATTTATTTCAAATGTTAAAATTTAGCAAAAATTAAATGGTATTAATTATTTTAATGGAATTAAAATTTAATTAAAATTTAAAATTCAAAAATAATGTTAAATATGGAATTAATGACTCATTATATTAATTATTTATTATAAATTAAGAATAATTTACTTTAATCAAGTAAATTACAAGCCTAAGTACTAAGTCGTTAGTATAAGTTTGTACAGTCTTATTCTTAATGTTTAATTATGCTTTAAAAAGAACTGGAATTAAAGCAAAATAGAATATTTTCTATTTAAACTTTTACTGATAAATATTGATTATCATATTTAAAATTATTAAAAATAAAACATAATTTTATTACTTTAAAGTATTTTTAAAATTAAATATTACAATAAAAAACTTAATCGCTAATCAAAGTTTTGACACTTGTTAGCTGTCTATACACACACTAATGACAATTAAAAGTAATGTTTTATTTCTGGTATATATATATATATATATATATATATATATATATATATATGCAGAAATATTGTTTGGTTATGTGCAAAAATAGACTTATAAAAGTTTCTATCATACAATTTAGTTTCTATGTGTTGATCGTTACAGATTGCAGACATCGCGATAATAGTCGAAGCGATGATTTATCCCTTAATTCATACAGTAAAGTGCCAAAAGGGGACTCGCTTTACGATCAGCAGCAAAGAGTTCAAATTTATTATCCAAGCGGTTACGCCACTGGCAGAGCTCAACAGCAACTGCAACAGCATCAGCAACAGCACAATATGCAAGATAACGAAATGAGCGCGGAGTGCGGCGCGTCTATAGAGCCGCGAAGAATGAGACGAGCGTTCGAACAGCACGAACACGTTTACGACGTGCCGCACCGAATGAGGAACAAGCAATTGGTAGGTCTGCTTGTGTACACATCGTGTACACCTCCAACTTCTAATCATAAACTTATTTTACTATTTATCTACGGTCGGACTCTTACGGCATTATTATTGATTGATTTTCTGCTCATTGTCTCTCAGGGACTGAATGACACAAAAGTATCGAGTTATTCACTGTTGTGGTCACAAGCGAGCAGTAAAGAGCTGCTCGACTGCGTTAAAGAAGAGCCTAATAGTAGGTATAGTCTTACCTAATGCTCAATGACTTTAATTATATTCGGCTCTCTTGTTATCTCTTAATAAGTGCTATTTCATGATTAGGTCAGGTGGACAGTGCAGCGCAGCCTGGATTGACAAGTAGTATCAGGTAAGTTGCTATCAATGAATGAGTCGAAAACATGGGACACTTGTGCGACAAGTCGTCCGTTTTCGGAGCGTTGCCGCCATTCGCTTATATGTAGCTGTGATTTGGTTAGCAGTCTGGACGCGGAGAGCATGTATAATCAATCATACGAACAGACCTCATCGAGCTTTCACGAAACGCATTATGTGGACGAGTTGTCTGACGTCGAGTGCGATAGAGATCATCCCTGGGTCACCAAATGCAGCGGTAATTAATGGCACTATTTATAAGGCAAACTTGATTTGAATTAAGTTACGCTTTATGATTCAATAGCTCTTATCTAATACTTCTTCACTTCACATCTCTAGCGCATCACTGCGGACAGAAACTTGAAAATCCAATTATAGTTTGAAGCTAACAGTTGTCCATATTGTGATCAAAACAAATCCCTTTTTTGATAATAATTGTCTCTCAAAAAGTGTGTTCAATCTTAATGTTCGCCTTTTATCTCCGTTACGCACACCGACGAGCAGTTTTGATATGCAGTGAAGAGATTTGCATATAAAACTATAATTTAGAGTCTAATGACTGCGATGCGAAAGTCAGTCAAAATTGCATTACAAAACACAGTGCGAAAAGTTAACATTTAGTTATATATAAGCATTAATTTTGCTCTCATATATTTTGCATATCAGTAAAAACATTGAACATTAGTGCACACACGAGTGAAAGCTTCTCCACGTTCTGCTCTCTATTTAACGATTCATAACTAATTGAATATATAATTCAGTATAAGAGTAATAATTAGAATAATTGGCAAAAGAAAATTGCAGCAGAAGTGCCTCAAAATAGAGTACTTTAAAAAATTTGGAAAAATGTTGGCAGATGTTAATAATAAAATGAAAATTACTGTTTATGAATGAAACTCAAGTG
The DNA here is from genome assembly GCA_034699355.1 of Microtritia minima. NCBI lineage: Eukaryota > Metazoa > Arthropoda > Arachnida > Sarcoptiformes > Euphthiracaridae > Microtritia > Microtritia minima. The sequence continues at coordinate 15,765 of JAQIYA010000670.1, forward strand.
GCTTATAATTTATTGAGATAACACCAGAGCTGCGTTTATAATCTAATTATATAGAGTTAAATCATTTATTAAAATTATTTCAAAAATTTTATAAAACATGTAACTATATTTAAAAATATTATAAAAACTTTATTATCGAATCGATAATAAAAAGCAGTTTCTTAATTTTAATTTGTCAAAGTTAATAGACTAACTTCGAGTCTGTGATACATTGTTGAATGTGATATTTTTTGAAATTTCTCTTTGGATTTATTTCCTAATCGGTGAACATGTGATAATTTATTTTATTTGTAAAAATTTCTGTATTTAGTAATATTAAATAAAAAATTATTGTAACAAATATGAATATTTGAATATATTGTTGAACAAAATAAATTAAAAACATATTAATTACTTGTAATAATTTATTAATTAATTTTTCATAATAATAATGTAAATGCTTATTGAATAAAAAATTTTGATTTATATGACACGAATTTTGCCATTTGTTAGTAAAAAGTATAATATATCATAATTACCATCTCGTTTTTTGAAAGTATAAAAAAGAGAAAATATAATAAAACAGCGTATTTAATAAAGTATGAGCAAGTTTTTAACAAAGTTTATGAATTTTTTGGTCCTTATTATTTTAAGAAATAATACGTGATAATCAGTCATCGGATCATTAAGTCATTCTACTTGAGAAAGTGTCCAAAAGGGGGGGTAAAAACAGTAAAAAAAGATGATTTTAGATTTTAGATGAATGTGAAATAATTGGGTTTTAAGTGGAAAAAGATTTTTGTCGTTATAAAATAGAATACCATAAAATTCTAATGATAATTCGAGCATTACATTGTATTAACCTATAAAATAATGTAAAATTTATTGAAAAATATATACTGAGTATTATAGATAAAAAAATTAATAATAACGATCAAATTAACATTAGATTTAAATGATTTGCTGTTTAGAAATAATTGTAATCCCTTTACTCTTTCCTTTGAATCGCTATCAAAAACATGTATTTCATTGTTTTTATAGCCATTAGGTGTAACAGTATAACAGTAAGTGTAGGATAGCATAAGGTAGAAAATTCTTTCTATAATTCTATGCGTATTATACATGGAAATTTTTAAAAATTTATTTAACAATTAAGTGGTGCGCAATGTCATAGGAATTTTAGGGTAGTTGTAATTATTAAACTAGCCTGTTGTTAAAAAGTTGAAACTAAACTATATAATATTTATAAATTTAGTAATTTTATTTTACATATCTAAGTTGAATATTGAAAAAAATTGAAAATTTACTTTATTTTTCATAATACACTTTATATCATAAAAATTTTCTTAATTTCTTAAAGGAATTACTTATATTTTAGAAAATATTTAATATAAAGAATTATTAGACAGTAATAATTAGAAAGTATTCAAATCAGAAAATTGTTTCTCCCGTGTGCTCACGAGCCTCAGAAAATTCGGTGTCAAATATATTTTATAGAATTGCTTATAATTAAATAGTAAGAGTCGGTCTAATGTAACGTCTATCTCAAGATTTGGAACCAAACTTACTAAATATATAATATCGCCATCTATTATAAAAAATAAAATACTATTTAAAAATTATAATCGTGGGCTTATGTAAACTTATGTAACACATAAGTTTTACTTTTAAATTTTATACATTTATAAATATAAATTTATACATTTATGTATAAGAAATGAGTATAATTTATTATCAATCTTTATAATTCAATACATCTAATTTTAAAACTTTGACATTTTAGTTGTATTCAAATTTAATCTTTATCTTAAACTTCTAATGATTACAAAAGATTTCAAATAAGAACCTGTATTAAAGAAAATATTGAGCAATTTTAAAAATTAGAAATCATAACTTAATATTATATACAATTTAAGTGCAAAACTATACAGAAATTTGTATCAAACATCGTTAATTCAACAATTTTATTATAATTATTAAATTTTAATTAAAAACTTCAAACACTAACAAGTAATTAATATTTCTTTTATCAAAGGATTGAAAACATTAAATTCTAAAACATTTGCAAAAACCTTAAACAGACTTTTTCTGATTGCGATCTTCATTGAACGCAATTGACTCTAAATTATGATTAGAAGCGATTTGTTTTT